>CM062832.1:23862556-23884626 GCA_031772345.1 Himalopsyche anomala | reverse complement strand
CGATTTGCCGAAAATATCACCGTGACTCGTTTTTTTTTTTAGCTCACCGTGGAATTTGAAAATCAAGTTGGCGGGCGCATCGGAATCAGTCGGGTCGTATGTTTTATGACGGGGGTTGGTAACCCCTGCCATAGACCATAGCAACGTTTAAACGTTCTTAAGAATGTAATTCGATGTAGCAATGTGTTATTTCGTTAACCGTGTAAAAAGTGAGTATGTACAGTGTAATCTCATTGCCTTCATAATTGAACAGTTTCATACAAAAGGCCGCAATTGACGATCCAGAAGACCGGGGTTTCTCATCCGTGCTGTCAGCCACAGAAAAAAATAGATATCAAACACAAAAATGTATTGGTTTTGATAAGCCTTTGTAATAGTGGAAATCTATTACGTGTGGAACAAAGAGTAAATAGCGTCCCGCCTTATAAGCGAAGACATTAGACAAATATCCCGATACAATGTTTGCTCAAATGCCAAAATTAGCTCGCCTGACGATTTTTCATATTACTGTAGTTACAGTTTTTTTTACCAACACCTTGGCCTACGATTTTGACAAGCGATGTTGCCACATGTGACTAAGAATTTACAACAGATTTCCATATCGCATCTCATAATATATAGATACCATGTTCAAACACCAAGAGATAAAATATACTGGAGTTCTGCACGGGGTGAAATTTTATGAAAGGCCTTCATGGCCTCATTTTAAAGCCCGCATTAGGATTTCTTCTGAATGGCGCGACTGTATAAAATGTGCAGTTCTTTTCCCCAAACACATACATGTTTAAAATGAAATCGTTTAAATTTTGTACAATCCCATATGTTCAGATACTAACAACCCGGGTTCGATTTTAACACTTCCATGCCCATGATGCAATCGTAAATAGCCATTAAGTCATTCAATGTTTCTCTTAATATTGTCAATAAGTATTTATCATTTTAGGTATTCTAGCATATATACATTTTTAACATTAGGTTTAAATACTGTCAATAAATAGTGAAACTGAGATGCCATCATGGCAGGGAACGTGATTTTTTAGGATGGCATGTTACGGGTTAAACACCTGAAGATCCCGAAAGGCGAATCCCGGGTCTTTAAAGATAACGTGTGGCTGTGTAGAAAATTTGAACGATTCAGATTTATTATTGAAATTCCACTAAGCACCTTACCTTTAGTCAAAAGCTTAAATTACGTAAATGTTTTCCGCAACCATACTTGCTCACAATGTCAAGGACATGAACTTCTATTTCAGCATACAGAAGATGTTTATCGGAAACTGGTTGTTTTTCAGTCGTTCAAAATTTATTTTTTGGAACGCTTTTACGCAAGCTTTTTCGTTATTGAAGAAGAATAAATCGTTTCATAGAAATAGATGAAAATTTAGTTTCAATTGTGCAGCTTAATAATATAAATATTAAATCAAATTTTAAAGAATTAGTTTAAAATTAAGAAGGACAAAGATCACATTAATTTAACAATGCACTGGTTTTAATTAAAAGAATAATAAAATACAATAAATTCGTTTATTTATTGACTTGGCATTTACTTGGTAGAACTCTATTCTAATAGGGTAAAAATATCAACGTATTGTATTGTAAAAAACTGTAAAACTAAATACGTTGCTATTTTTACCCAATTACAATAAATTCTATTCTAACACTGTCTATTTTAACACGATGTTGGAATAACAAAATGTAAAAATGAAAATTAAATTTGAATCGTTCAAATTTTGTACATTCTCACAGATTTTGTCACTAACGACCCGGGTTTCGCCTTTCAACGATTCAAATTTAATATTGAAATTCCACCAAGCACCTTCAGTCGAAATCTTAAAGTAAAAATGAAAGTTAAATACATTTTTTTTAACTTGTGCTCTTTTCAATCAAATTTTGATATAATATATTTTGCATTTTGAGTTGATAATTTATAAAAGAAACCCTTCTGCCATTTCTATATTATCATGTAATGTATTCGTATTACACGGTATTCTAAGGAACGTATTCACCGTGTAAAGAAAGACAAAAATTACTGTAAAACATCGTCTAACATTATTTCCATAAGAGTCCGAAATAATATTTTTTTCTGAATAATAATAATAAATGTATTCCGGGTAGGAAAGCCCAGACTCGTGCAGACCTCTGATACATACATAAAACTATAATACCAAACACATGGCATTCGTTTCCATAATCTTTATTATTTTTGGATGGTTCTCAGAGGAAACCTGTCACATCTTTTATCTTTGGAATATAAGTAATACATGAATATTTTTGTTGAGAAAAATGAAATATGTGGGCGGGGTGCGGGGGATGGCGAGCTGGATTGATGACGTTGGAATTTACGTATTTTACCATTCGGCTCTGCTAAAACCCATGTTCATCTGTCCAGAACGCAAAGATTATTTTTCTCTTCTCTGATCATATTCGCTACATGATACCGCCAATTTACACGTCACTAACGAACACGGGTTTCGCCTTTCGGCATCTTCAAGCGTTCAAGTTCATCCGTGCACTTGAACGCCTGACGATGCCGAAAAGCGTAACTCGGGTCGTTAGTGACAAAACTTGTGTGAATGTACATAATTTGAACGATTCAAATTTAGTGTATCTATTGATTGATTTGGCTTTTACTTATTAACGGTTGAACTCCATTGTAATAGGGTAAAAATAGCGGCGTATTTAGTTCTACAGTTTTTATGATATTAGTTGATAGCTATTTCGGCGTGCGCCATCGTCAGAACTATGTTTAAATCTATATTTGCTCAGCTATATATACTGGCTCAGAAGGGATGCACAATACATCTCGTTATCCCCTCTAACATCATAATTCATATTGCATTTATTAAATATGACTTTGTGTTTCGAAGAACGATAAGCAATATGGGATTTTTCAAGGTAAATTAGGATAAATTAAACTGATATTTATTATTAGTTACATTAGGGGTTTTAGCAGCGGTGATGGATTGATGAAGGCATACGCCGAATTGGCATCAACTATTCTAAAAATATGTAGATTTGTATAATTAAATACTAATATTTGTTACGTAAGAGCTAGAATCCCGATTCTTATGATTGGACTACAGTTACCATAATATATAATATTATTATAATATGATAAGTAGCGAGAAATTATTACTCACTACTCATGATTTTAAAAGCGTGACAAGAAATACAGATGAAAATGTACGTACATATATTTATATATGAAAATAGTAGTCTTTCATTTCCTGCTATTAAATGAAGGCGTATAAACAAAATTATAATAGCTTCCATGGCGTCTTGTCTGGAGACGTACGAATAATAAGAAACTTGCACGTTTTGTAGGAGAAACAGAACACTCCTCCTGCATCGTCGTAGGAATACAGGAATATCCACTAGCGCTATACAGTGGCAGACTTTTCAGGTGTGAATGATTAATACTGCGATCTTTAAAAAATCGTTCATAATTAACTCATTCGCATCGGGGCATTTTTGCGAAATTTTGCAAAAAATTAGGTACTTTTGAAAAAAGGGGAAAACTTTAAAACTATTTGACATTTAAAAAAATAATTTGGACACCAGTTGTGCAACACTTTGTTGCATAATACTTTATATATATAAAGTATTATGCAAAATGTTTTAGCGTGCTTTTATTAGCGATACTCAACTTTTGTATTTTTTAATATAGAA
Organism: Himalopsyche anomala; assembly: GCA_031772345.1. Taxonomy (NCBI): domain Eukaryota; kingdom Metazoa; phylum Arthropoda; class Insecta; order Trichoptera; family Rhyacophilidae; genus Himalopsyche; species Himalopsyche anomala. Next base: position 23,880,957 of record CM062832.1, on the reverse strand, counting down.
AATCGGGTATTTGACATAGAATTATATATTTCATCGAAAATGACCCTTCCCCCCAAAAAACTGTGCTGTAGCCCCCCTATATATTATTTTTTCTCTGTGGCCCACGGTTGAAAAACCGTGGTCTAAACCAGTGCTTCCCAACCTGGGGACCGCGAAAATTTTCATTCTTTCAACTTTCTTTGTGATAACGTATGAACATTTTTTCGGGGGTTCGCAGATTATTGTTTTCAAATTTAGGGTTCCGTGGCATGAAAAAGGTTAGGAAGCACTGGTCTAAACGACTGCAGTTTCTTTCGAAAAGACATGCACAAACCACAGTTTTATGACAATGTATTTGAGAACAAACTTTAACAGCTTAACGACCGCACGTTTTTTTTATAGAATTTCACCTGGCGGCCGGGCAATTGTAATTTTACTAAATTCACTATAATTTGTAAACCAATTGAGATATCTTTACCAAATTAAATTTAATTAGCTTCCAGATACTTCGCCTATAAGCATATACGAGTCCGCCGGCCAGCAACATTTGTTTTTCAAATACTCAAATACGCGTCCGCGGTCGTTTGAAAATAGGTGTTTTGGTTGAAGAGCATTATCCGTACAATCTGCTAGTGTGTGGACATTCGGGGGATTCGAGAACGGCGACGCTTTGGCGAATGGGTGGATAATTTCCATACAGTTTTAGGCGAGGCGAGAAGCGAGACAAACGAAGCGAGATTACGCTATGTGGTCGCTGTGGTATATAAATATATGGAGGACCATGAAAACGACATTTGCGATAATTTGCATGCAGAAACAGCTTCCACACAACACCGCTAAGTTTCGTATCATCTTACATTATTAAAATCATCGTCACAAAATATTCCTTTGCGGATTATTCGTATTCGCTCCGTGCTTAACGGTGTACCATGTGCACCTCTGCACACGGCCAATAATTATTTGTAAATAAGTCTCCCCCCCCCCCGGGGTCCAATAAATTGATTTTTCAATCGATTTATGAATTTCTATTCAAAGGCATGGATGTATGTGATGTCTTGAATTCCACCCTCCCACCCATCCTATCCTATGAGCGGGGCGTATCGAGAGCGATTAGCTAACCACTAGTCCTGTCCTAGCCCTTTCCTTCTATTCCCTTCTCTCTTTGGAAAAAGGAGAGAGGTTGAGCAACTGAGTAACAAGCAGTTCTCGTAGAAACACTTCTACTGAGATAAACTCCATTAGGAGTCCATATGCTCCACATTGGGAGCGGACATGGTAAAAAATAAATAATAAGTCTTTGATATCTTTCACGTGCAATTTCATGGTTGTATATCGACTGTGAAAAGAAAAAAGGACGTAACCTACAGTATTTTCAAAACAGCTTTTTCAATGTATCAAAAGGATGTAAGCTGAAAATGGCATGGGTGTTTGTGATGTCTTCATTTCCCTCCCATCCTTTCCATCGTTCAATAACTGGACGTAGCGAGAGCGATAAGTTAACCACTGGTCCTGACCTAGCATAATCTTTCTATACCTACTACTCCCTTTGGTAAAACTCGTAAACGTTCTCGCTGAAAAACCTCCATTAGGAGGCCATATGCTCCATAGTAGGAGCGGACATCGTCACAAAATTACTATACTAGTAAAATATAGTATTATTTTTTAATAAATTGACTTTAGATTTTCTTTTAACGATAACATAATAGTTTAAATTTAAGTTATTATATATAAATTGCGTCTTGTAAGGGTCTAAGTAGGAGCCATTGTTTGATATTTATTTGGTCATTAAGGATGTCATTGACTCGATACTTTTTCAGGATAACCGTATTAAAAAGGAAGTATTGCCAAGTTGAATTCCCTAATTAATGAACTTACCCACTCTATTGGTAGATAATAGTAGTTGATAGGTATTTCGGTTTCACACCGAAAAAAGGCTTTTCTTATTATAACGGAGATCTACCAAATGTCAATTCATTCAATGATAAATAGCTAGCTTAACCTCCGTACAACTCCGTTGACAGGATCTGATAGTGAGGTAAACGCTAATGCCAAAGGACATAAATCGAAAACAGATCAAAGGACGAACGTGTCCATTCGAGGACTTGATCAAAAGGCCGCGCAACCGAATGCGATGTCAGAAAAAAAGTGTTGATAATTCAGCTATTCTTTTTTCAATAGACAAGGTAAAAAAAATACGTACGTCAAAAGCACGAAAATCACCTCGAGCTTTTATCAAAAAATCCTTTGATAAAAAAAACATGTTCGCGTAATAAATTCTACACTAAGGCCCGCAGCACTTTGTCAGTTTCTCGTCAAAAGAAATAATATATGGTCGTACATATTCAATACAACGTTTGGCTATATTTGATTCATGGAAATTGTACACATAAAATATGCACAATTTATATTGCTTGACCTTTGAACTGTCCGTCAATATCAATGAATAAAAAATTGCACATCAATCTCTTCTTTTGTCAGAGCAGGATGTCTCTCTCTTTCCGTTCTATGCGTCAAGTTGTACATCAAAAGACTCACAATTCCGATTTAGCATTCATTGAATAGATCAAGAGTTCTGAAACAGCGGCACACTGGTGTACCATGAGTCAAAGCCAAGTGTGCATAAGCTTGTGATTTCATAAAAAAAAAATCAAATCATCTGTCTCTGATATCTTATAATCTGACCACGCATATAATTATTGAAAATTAAAAACAATTTAATAAAAAATACGTCTTTTTGCAACAGAGTAATTGCCAAAATCAGGCTTAATCCGACAACATTGAATAAACCCGGATCTTATTGAAATAATTATTTAAAAAATATATTTTTTAGCATTTTATAAGCCCAATAAATCTAATGTGGTTTGCCGTTTCTTATCGGTTATAAAATTATATAGTTTTACAAAAATAAAAACAGATACTATCAAAATATATTTCAGTGGAAAATCGAAATTTATTTTGTATTAAAAATGTATTTCCACCAAGTTGCTGCCGAATTGATATTTTGAGATAAACCTTTTTTTACAGTTTTAAGTTTCTCAAGATCAACAACAGGAGAAATGACATTACAAACATCTGAAATATAAACTGAAAAATACTAATGTTATGTTAATCTTTCCGGGATTTAACCAAGGACAAACTAGAAAAACGCAAATATTTTTTCCATCTCACACATTTTGTTCGACCATCCAACAATAAATCTTGAAAACAAAAATTTCATTTCATTTTTTACAGCAAAAATGTACCGCGGGCGTGGATTTTAAATTGTTTAAAAATATTTTTGAGGATAGCGTGAAACCTCATAGCTATCAAACAATTCATATAATTCATGGATAACTAAATAGATATGTACTAATACTTTCGATGGATTCAGCGATAACTTTGTGGAAGTTCATTTTAATATAAAATATTCCAGTTTATTCCACGTATTGTTAACCTTTAGAGGAGTGAATAGATTTATACAAACCTTACTTTAATTTACTGCCTTTTCTTAACACGACAATTTTGTGACTTTTTCCCAATGAATATATGTAATTCATACTTAGAGCATATATATGCTTACAGACAGACACTCCTGTGTTGAATTTAAATTACTTTGTACGTCCATACTCCTCTAAAGGTTAAGCAAGCATTTATGAAAGTAGTCTGTCTGAAAATGCCTCCGAAAGAGGCGAAACACGTGTCACAGTTTGTAGCACAATACGTGAAATAACCTAAGTTATTTTATATAAGTATGTACTATGATATTGTTACTGCAGCATATGGGATTCTGTGTCGAGACGTCCCGGGACTTTTGAGCATTTTTGCTGTCGTAAGTCCCGGGACTTTGTTGTTAAATGTCCCGGGACTTAAGACAGCCAAATTTTACATTTTAATTTTGAAAAAACCATTCTAACAAAATAAAATTGGATGCAAGCAATCGATAATGTGACCTAAAAAGTTAATTTTGATTTAAAATAAATTTACATTGGTGTCTATCCTCGAGATTAGTTTTGAAAAAAATGCATTATATTCAGGCTAAGAATTAAAGGCCGGGGTTTTAACAAAATTAAGTATGCATATATAAAAGGGACCTTATGAAAGAAACAGCTGTTTAGATTTATAATTGTAGAAGTTTCAAATAACATCTATTTATATATTGTAATACGAAACAACCATTTTCGATGGGTAGAGACATGCAGAAATACAAAAAAACTTAGACACGTGTTCGCTTAAGCGTGAGATTCACAGAATTCCAAGAAATAATGAAGCCGATAGTTATTTCTCGAAAATTATGTTATAAATCAAGGCGGATTATAAATATTTTATTATCAACAGTTCAGCTGGGACTAATTGTTTTTCGAAAAGAATAAAAGAAAGATCAATGTTTTGGAAAAACAATGTTGCAACAACGTTTATTACAAAAATATTCTTATTAGTCATTAAATTCATTATTATTTTTAAAATAATATTTTGATAAGCAAAAATAAAATATTAACTTTTGTGTTAATAATACATACTGTGTATGATTTGAGGTTCTGATTTTATTATTCAATTAATTTAATATTTTCATTTCAATGTGTTCAAAAAATGTATTTATTTTAATAACGCATACTTTCGGCGGCCTTTTAAAGTACGTACGAAAAAAAATATACGTTTAACTGCGTAAAAAACGCTCAAAAAAATTAGTTTAATTGAAACAAAATATTAAAAAACGTTTAGGAGAAAGATATCTCCTTTTATGTTATTAGAAATTTATTTAAATCAATTTATATTCGTATCAAAAATATAACTGTAGCAAAAACAAATTACAAAATATTATAATTAAATGTTCATACCAGATGTTGTTTTATTTACAAATGTTTTTCACTATTTTTCAGCTGTATTGTGATTTGTGAAGTAACGGTCATAATTTTACCCAATTCATTGTTATTTTTTCAATACATGTATCGTTATCATCCCTTTTTAGTACATACATACAAATATTTAATTTTAATAAATTTATAATTTTATTGAAGGGGAAATAAAAGTCCCAAGTCCCGGGAAGTCCCGGGACTTTGACTTTATCACGTCTCGAGTCCCGGGACTTTGAAAAACCCGAGACATCAGAATCCCTAGCCACCACTGACACCGATGTTGAGGAATCCACAATCTAATATGACGACAGCGAATGTGGTAAAAGATTCTTACGACTTTCCTTTTATCGCCGAGATATTAAAATGAATGCATTTCTGTGCACACAATAATGTGCACAGTACGCGTGTAACATAGGAATGTATTATATAATATGTACACAGTTGTGTCTGCCTTGGAAAATTACACAATAGATACGACATACACGGAACAGTCATTGTGTGTAGACAACAGAAATCCGAAATGTACATATTGGGTCAACAAATCTCCTAGGATTGATAATGCGCTATCAAGTAGATATATTATTATGTAAATTAAGCTATGTTTACCAGTGGGTGTTTTAAAACCCACTTTTGTACAGAAAGACAGAACCATTGAACACGGAGCAAAATTTTGTATTTATGTATTTTACACAAAAAGAAAAGGAGAAAAGTGAATGAATGAATATTTGATAAAAAAAATCAATGTGTAATTGTTTAAAAAATTATAAGTACAGTACATGACATTACAGTTGACCCCATGTACTTGACAAATATAATGAGACAAATTATACAATAAAACTACATAATACATCAAAATCAACATACAAAATCAAGAAATAAAATAGTAAAATTTAACAAATAGTACACAAATACTGTCACTAAAAATGTCCAGTTCTCTAGGCAATGAGTTGATCAGTCGAACGGCCCTTGGAACTGGCGACTCATACGTCCTACGCGAGGAACAAATTTTTAGAAACAAAAGTTTTTGGTCATAGTTTCGCCCACGTAAGAATAAATTGGGAGCATGTAAGTTAATAGTCATGAGAATTTCAGGATTATTAACTCGGCCCCGAAGAAGAAGAGAAAAATGCTTTAAGTTTGAAAAATATCTTCGAGTTTCAAGAGTGAAACGAAAACATTCCTAAAAGAAATTTGGTGGGGTAGTATTCCTTTAATCCTTCCCTTACTATGCAAAAAATGCACAAGCTCCTGAGCTGTGTATCCATTACACATCAGGCAAACAGGAGTGAATCATGACAATTATATGTAGTACTGTTGTAGTAGTGTTATACGATTGGCATGATTCACTCCCGTTTGCCTGATGTGTAACGGATACACAGGTAAGGAGCTTGAGCTTTTTTTGCATAGTAAGGGAAGGGTTAAGGAATTATCAAAGGGGAAGATTTTTATTTTTTTGAAATAATATCTTAGAAATTTCTTATAGACTCTCTTCTCTCTAATTGGAGCTCGTATGAACTTTCATATGGGGTCCAAATGATGGATTCATATTCAAGCCAAAGAAACATAAAGCGTGCGAAACACATTTGGGTTTTCAAATGTTTTTCTTTTTCTAACAATAAATCCAAGGAGTGGCACTAATCTTTAAAATCGATCAACCATGAAAAACTACTCATCATTTTTTTGATTATATAATACATTTATAAAAAATCTTAGTGAAGTTTTTAGAGATACGAAAATATGTAGATGTCATTTAATTCTATTTGCAAATAAAATGTTCGCGATCCCGCGGTGACCCAATAACGTTCGAGAGGCGAAGCTCTCGACCACGCAAAATTGACACAAAATGGCAGCTCTCGGCCGAGTGACGCCAATAATGGCCACTAAATGGGCCAATAATAATTGACGATAAATTAAAACGGATCCCAAAATGTGCGCGCGCGCCCAATCCTCGATCGATTGGATTCGATAAATATTCAAATTTGGATACAACGATTCTTTTATTGAATCTGTATCAATGAACGCGAATCGTAATAATACTGTGTGGGTGAACACGACACCTAGGGTTACCACAAAAGGTGTAAATAATTAACAGGTAAACCTCGTTTATTGTGACTAGGGCTAATACAAAAACCGAGTTTTGAAAAAACCGGTTTTCGAAGTTTTACAAAAAATGGATAATTCAATTAAAATAGAGAGAAAAAGTTACTTTTTTCAATGTTGTTTATTTATTTACATCAGGCATGGGCAACCTTTCCTAGGTCTGGGGCCAAATTATCATTCTGTCTCCCAGTCAAGGGCCGCACCAAATTATTAAACATAATAAAGTAATATTAAATTAAATAAAACACGTTGCTATCTCTTATACGGTGATGATCATGAACTAATAGAGTGAAGCTACTGCAAGCGCCCATCTCATCTCCATTATTTAATCTCTCCCTGGAATTATACATGTATTTCTTTAATAGTTCGCTGAGATGAATCAGGACCGCATAAAATAGCTCGGCGGGCCGGTGGTTGCCCATATATGATTTACATAATAATACACAACAAGAAATTATTTGGTGTTACTCCTCAGAAAATATGATTTAAGAAAACACAAAACGTCCACTGATAACAAAATTTCCTGATATCGAAAATACCCTTTCGATGTGTAATGATGATGTGGAGCATATGGTCTTCAAGCCATCAAATAAAAGATCCAAATTTTCTGTCCCTTTGTTTATAGAATAGTTTATGGAAAATTCGGCACAACCGGTTACGAAGTTGAATAACCGGTTTTCGAATGTCACAAATTTTGCCAAAAAACCGGCTAATATATACATACAAAATATATATAAAATAAAAATTGAATTATTTTGATTCTGTACTCTTCCATAAGTTTTGTCGATAACGACCCGGGTTTCCCACTCCAAGAAAACTATTCAATGAATATTTGATTGACCCGCGCAGCCTTTGACATTTCCGAGCAGCTAACCTTAGTCTTAGAGGGAGCATTAAATACCGGTTTCTCGGTTTCGCTAATACCGGTGATGCAATCCCTAAACGCGACCATTTTCAAAACGTATCATCTGCGATCGACGGGCGAGGGAGGTGTGTGGAGTTACTAGTACTGTTATTATATTACAAGATATTTCCGACTTAACTTAGTATGCCACAACGACAAAACTAAATAGTGTAAATATATTAACATAAGTAAAAATTAAGTCCGTTGAAAGTAAAATTATAATTTAATCCAATGTTGTTTTTATCTCTTCCTTTCTTTGATGATAATTTCACATCTGGCATAGTCAATGGACCCCACGAAACAGCTTCTCTCTTACAATATCATGTTTGCCAAGACAAGACGTTTTACCTAAGTAGGTTTATCTAAAATCTTGCCTGTTAGTTTTACGGTAGGAAAGTAAATATAGAACAAAGATAAGCCTTCAAATACGTGTAGGTTCAGTTAAATTTGTTTTATACTAAGCGGCTAAAAAAAGTCTGTAACGAGAAATTTAGTAGAAGGTAAGCTTTGTCGCCATACGTTCATTTAAAATTATATTCTACTTAGATTAGGCAGACGTTGTCAACAATTTACATAAACAAAATATTAGGAAAATAAAAACAATTAGCTAGCTTATTGTATCTGACGTTATAATTAATAATAAAATTGCCGTTTCGCTAAATATTTTTTAATGTTTAATCACGTGATATCACATTTACTTATCATCATTTAAAAGTGCTCTCTGTGAGCGAAACCGTTCCTGATCATATATAATTTAATACATGTAGAATTACTCGGGTCATATGGCGCAGCGGTTAGCGTTGTGGGCTTTCGTGCCAGACTTCACGGGTTCGAGTCCCAGTACGAACAGCATTTTTCGATCGGTTTCTGTTCAGAGGCATCAGTGTTTGTGATATCCTCCCACCATTTCCGATCCTAAAAAAACTGGGCGTAGCGAGAGCGATTAGTTAAGCACTAGTCCTGTCCTTACCTTATCCTTCTATTCCTACTACTCTTTTTTTTTTTTTTAAATAGAGGTTTAGCGACTGAGTAAAAAAAACAGTTTTTGTAGAAAAACTTCTGTAGAGATACCTGCATTAAGAGGCCATATGCTCCACATTGGGAGCGGACATGGGTAAAAAAAATATTGCCCAAAACAGTGTTTTATTTTTGAACACGTTTGAGTCGTGGAGCCGAGTGTTTATTTTACAGTCGGAGTCGGAATAATCTTCGGTGACTCGATCGGTAACTAGAATGATCTTATAACTTACACACATGTTAAGTTAAACGGAAATGATTGAAAAAATCAATTCATAGTTTTTTTACCCGACTCCAAAGACCTGGAGAAAATTCATCACGTGAGAGACCGAAGTTCTATCAGTCAAATGCCAATTCGAACAATGCAATAAATATAATGCATTCGATGGATGCGGCGGTAACTTTGTGGAAGTTCATTTTACTATAAAATAATGCAGTTTATATTTTCGTTGACTATGGCAATACAGCGAATCGGTGGTGTACCTGATAAATTGTTTAAATCACTTGACACTCGCGGAGAAAAGAACGTCATGGGTATTCATGCCCAAGATAACAAAATAAAGTATCGTACAAGTGAAGTAAGCTCAGTAAATACACACTTATCTAGTGTTATCTGCCCTAAAAAATACGAAATCCACAAAAACACTGAATAAAGAAGTGACTGTACTAAAAAGTCCGATGGATTTTTTTTACCATTTTTCTACTAAGCTCACTTCACATCTCAAAGATTCATTTTTATGCTCAATCAATTCGCAATCAACACATTAAACACTTGAATACCAAGCGGACACAGGTGTACGGAACATATACAAGCGAACACGGATGTCCAAGACACTTTTAGGGTGTTCACTGTCAAAACTTGGTGGAAAGGCATTATATTAGTAAAAACACAATATTCCTTTGTACTTCATTCCACTTTATTTAATATGTCAGGACCGGTTTCGCTCATTACGAGCATCGTCAACTGATCAGTTGACGATGCTCGTAATGAGCGAAACCGGTCCTGACATATTAAATAAAGTGGAATGAAGTACAAAGGAATATTGTGTTTTTACTAATACTTGGTATTCTAACAGAATATAAGTAATATTTTGATAAATATGTGTAATTCTATCTATACTGAGTCAATATAGGTTTTTAAAATATCGAATTCGAGTGTATATTAGACAAAATTATTTTTCTCAAAAACACGCAGTATCTCTGGGACATATTAATGATTTATTTGCGCGGTATTCAAACGGTTAACTCCAGTCTCTAAAACAGTGGTTCTTAACCGGTGCACCAGTGCACCGCGAGCTTATTGCAAGTGCACCGCGAAAAAATGGTAAAAACGAAAAAATCCGCAAAATAGTAAAAACCGAAAAATCCGCAAAATAGTGAAAACCGAAAAAGTCAAAAAAAAAATATGTCCACATATTTTTTTCGATCTCTTAACTCTGGTGCACCGCCACTTTTTCTCATGATCCAAAAGTGCACCGTGACTTCGAAAAGGTTAAGAACCACTGCTCTAAAACGAGGAAAGAACTGTCCGTAAGATATGATTAGAATTTTACTACTGGTAACCAGGTTACACATTCAATTCTACTATATTATTTTTTTTATAATACCTAAACAAAAATTCGCTGGTAATGGGTATTAAACGTAGAAAATTAATACAGTGCTCGAATCGGAATTGTGAAGGCGCAACAGGTCCTACCTAGCAGCAAAATTCGTCGTCCCATATTACCGCATCACTCACTGCATGTGACTATGAATAAAAAAAATGCCTAAAATAATAAAATACGAAAGCCCTGTTTAAGATTCAAAGGGTGAATCCGATAATTCAGACTTAGAAATACAAAAACGTGACGAGACAGGAAGACTACTTCAATAATTTAACCCTTCTCATGGTAAAAAAAGATTTGCCGTATTATCCGACCATGCCAGTTGACGTTTTAATTAAAGGATATGACACCAACTAATGATTAACAAAATCATAAATATATATTGATACTAATAAAAACACAATAATCCTTTGTACTTCATTCCACTTTATTTAATATGTCAGGACCGGTTTCGCTCATTACGAGCATCGTCAACTGATAAGAAATATAATTTAACAGTGCTATTTATACAAAAATGAACAGTTATAAACAACAATTGGCATTGAAAAGAAAATACCAATTACATTAAAAGTGATTCTAAAATAGCACAAAATTAAAATGTTTAACACATCTAACATATAATTAAAAAGTCATCTCAGATTAATAAATTTAGAATGGGAATTGAAAGTAATTACAAACATAATTAAAATTTGGGAATTCTTTGACAAAGTGATACAATAAAAATAATGACATTAATAATGACAATAATATAGTGAATAGGCTTAATGATATTTAAGAAAATTTCCCCTCTTCCAAGTAGTTGGTAAGTGTACATACTTAAACAAAATCGACAGCCAGGAAGATTCTGAAAAAGAAATTTTTCAAAGACCATATCAATTCTAACAAAGATATATATATATATATATGTTACACCGAATCGGTGAAATTGCCTATTTCACGGAGTCGGCAGAAATTTTGCTGAATGCGTGAATTCGGCAAGCCCGTTGCCTATTGCACGCATTCGGTAATATTTCTGCCGACTGAGTGAATTCGCCAGGGTGTATAATTATTGTCTATGGTCAGTGTATAAATTCTTTAACTGTCAACATGACAGTTGAAAAAATAATTTTGACACAGAAGTCAAATTTAGCTTGGCTGTAATATTGTCATTATTGTTTTTGATTGTGAATGCAGAATGATGACGCGTTTTGAAAAGATTATTTCTATACCATGTTCCAACCATTTTTCACGAACTAACTAAAAGGGCCAATCTTCATATTATTAATAACGCTCAATGCGGATCTTGCCGTGGAATTCGCCTAATGATAACGGTATTTTGAATAGCACATTTTCGAAATGTCGTTCTATCCAATGAGAGCGGATTATTTTAAGCCGCGCGTGAATGTTCTGATATCTTCCCGTTTGAAAAATCGATATTTCTTGGTGTAGAGCTGAAGTATTCTATCACCATGGATCATAATATTCGAAAATTTTCGAATAATCAAAGATTTTAATTCGATTATCGAAATGAATCGTTGGATCGTGTGAATCAAGTGAGAGCAATATTATTTGGAGCTGATTTGATCAATTGAATCATAATGATAAAATCTTTTCACTTCTGACCTTGAAAATCATTTTGAATTCTTTAATACATTAAGAATATTCGAATAATGATATGGATTTATCATAGAATAATATTTTGCTTTTTTTCATACATTTGGATAAAATGTGCAATTGATTTTTTATTTAAAAATTGCATTTGGTTTTTATATATTTTGACTATCTTCCATACTAGATAAAATATATTATAATTATAATTTTATTTTTTCATAATGTATGAGAATATATTTTGACTATTTTTCATACATTTGGATAAAATTTGCAATTAATTTCGATTATCCTATATGTGATACGGATTCCCAAAATTTTTAGAGTCAACACCCCCGCCCTCTGTTTTTATGATTTTTGTCATCCTATATGTAACACGGTTTCTCAATATTTTATTAGTCTACATTCTCCACTGTCTTTTGTTACTGTCACAGTGGAATGACACACTATTCTTTGTTTAAAATAAATATATCATAACATTTCTTTTTACCATGGGTCGAATTTTTGTTTCTTAATTTAAATTTGGTTCAGTTGTAAATTTTTATTATTTACAGTGAAATCCTGTTTAAGCACGTCCAGAATTCACGTTTTCCGATATTTGCGTATTTTTTTACAACCCCAATTATTTTAATTCTTAAAGAGGTCTGGGTGTATTCTTAAAAACCATTTAGAGAATTAATTAAGCAAAACCTTCTGGCTTATTCAATAAATAAGTTTGCATTTGATTTTCCACGCCAGTAAATATTTGATTTATCAAAAATGCAAAAAAATCACCCCGTTGAGGGCAACGGGCTTACAGCTTGTACATTATAGAAACGTCACCCGTTGAGGTTATGTTGTACAGTGCTGTGTCCGAACGAACGTTATTTGATTTTATTGGATGCAAAAATGCGAGTAAATTTAATTTCTAATTTTTATAAGCTTTCTACAATTAAAATATAATTATTTTATCATCACTGCGACAGCTTAATCTTATACCATAGATAGTTCCAATATAACTTATTATGGTCTATGGTTTATTTTGACAACTGTCACAAAGGGAGACATTCCAAAGTCGAAAATAGATCTCTAAAATGACGCCCGATGAGTTGATGTCGACGAGTGCTGACTATCATATTACAGTTTTAACTTATTTGCAAGTTGTATGGAGATGAACGACATAGTAATTAATTAACAATATGCTTTTATATGCTATGAAATGACATTTGGTTTAGTTGCAAAAAACACCGCCAGAGCGCTGTGATCATAGACAACCTACAAAGTTTCTATGAATCTACCTGCTGAATGCATGAAATAAGCAAAAGATTTTATGCCGAATTCACGCAGTCGGCAGAAATTTTACCGAATGCGTGAAATAGGCAACGGGCTTACCGATTTCACGCATTCAGCAAAATGTCTGCCGACTGCGTGAAATAGGCAATTTCACCGATTCGGTGTAACATATACATACCTATATATATTTTAAATTATATAAAAGAATAGTTAACAAGGGCTAATGCAATGGATAAAGTAACGGGGAACTAGCAAATATTAATTGATCGTTCAAAAGATCTGAAGATTTGAAGATCTGAAGAAGAATTTCAAAAGATCGTTCAAAAGATCTGAAGAAGAATTTGAACGATCAATTAATATTTGCTAGTTCCCCGTTACTTTATCCATTGCATTAGCCCTTGTTAACTATTCTTTTATATAATTTAAAATATATATAGGTATGTATATATATATATATATATATATCTTTGTTAGAATTGATATGGTCTTTGAAAAATTTCTTTTTCAGAATCTTCCTGGCTGTCGATTTTGTTTAAGTATGTACACTTACCAACTACTTGGAAGAGGGGAAATTTTCTTAAATATCATTAAGCCTATTCACTATATTATTGTCATTATTAATGTCATTATTTTTATTGTATCACTTTGTCAAAGAATTCCCAAATTTTAATTATGTTTGTAATTACTTTCAATTCCCATTCTAAATTTATTAATCTGAGATGACTTTTTAATTATATGTTAGATGTGTTAAACATTTTAATTTTGTGCTATTTTAGAATCACTTTTAATGTAATTGGTATTTTCTTTTCAATGCCAATTGTTGTTTATAACTGTTCATTTTTGTATAAATAGCACTGTTAAATTATATTTCTTATCAGTTGACGATGCTCGTAATGAGCGAAACCGGTCCTGACATATTAAATAAAGTGGAATGAAGTACAAAGGATTATTGTGTTTTTATTAATATAATGCCTTTCCACCAAGTATTGACAGTGAACACCCTAAAAGTGATATATTGATACGGTATGATTTATAAGCATAAACTCCTACTACCACTTTTGTGATGACAACTGGCAGACATTTAAAAAGATTTAGTTAAATTAATTATGTTTAATTTTTTTCATCATGTGACCAATAATATCGATTGTTTGATTGTTCCTCAAATGGTAAAACTGTTTATCGATACCCGAAGCGATTTTTATACATATATTAAAATATCTGATATAACGAGCAAATTCAGTCGGTCCTATCTTCTTCGTAATAACCAAGTTCGACTGTATTTTAATAACGTAAGGTTTTACAATCACATATTCAAATATTTGGAAACCCCGCTTGAAGCATTAAAAAAAGTATAAAATATCCGACTTAGATCGTTCGACACGTTACGAATTATAAAATTATATCAAACGACACTTTAACTGAACGTGGCATGAATTGGATAATGACGGATGAGATCCATTGACTTGTCTTTGAATGTAAAATTACAGAAAATTGTGATGACAATAATTACGTTGATGATGATCCTCCCAAGTCCTGAGCCAAGAGTGGCGTTGAGGGGTTAGAAAACGTGTCTACGACAAAGCTGTCAGCTAAGGCAAAAAAAATCCGTCGACTAAACGAAACGGGTCACGTACAAAAGTTCAACTAGGTAAACTTTGGGCTTTTGCTCAATCAGTGTATATTAAAAAAATGTATACAAACGGTATGATAAAAGAATCAATACATTTTTGTCGCTTGCAAGAGATAGCTGTATCGGCAAAAAGATAATAATGGTTAAACTTTAACCGTTTTAGTATCTTTAGATTTTCGACAAGAAATACGTTAAAAAATACCTGTTTCTCAATCATTATTGCTTTTAAAATAAATGGATTTTTTATCAATATATTTTGCATTGAACGTACAACTTTGCGACGAATTTAATTAAGTGCATAGATCGTGTATTATTGTGAGAATTTTTTAATTTTATTCATGATGTTATACCCCAAGAATAAATCCCCACTAATAAGTCATTACGACCAACGGCAGTTTGAATGATACTCGAAGTAAAACAAGTAGGTAGGAATAAATAAAAACACCGCTCAAGTGTTGCGGATTTTTTTTATTAGGAATTTACAATCATTCAATTTTTAATTACTACAACACCAATTCCACAAACGATTTTATATAAGTTAAGAAATTTTATGAAAAAGATTACGGAGTCGCCCATTCTTCTACGACACCGACTGCAAAGCCCTGCTTGCAATGCTTACTACTGAAGAGACCCGGTCTATAAAGTATAATTAATTTACGATATCGTTTATTATAAAATCAATCGTTTTCACTACAATCTAATAAACGTTTGTGGTGTCCGTGTATATTAAAAAAAAACATAAAACTTGATTGTCTTTAACAAAGGGTATCAATTACTCTAATAAAAGAAGCGGCGAATTAACCCCAAAGGAGTCTAGCTAGAACCTCTCTCTCTCTCTTACATTTATCTATATTTATAAAACAAAGTGGGGTTATTTACACCACGTATAAGTCGAGAATTACTGCAAGGATTTCAATGATATTTGATTTATAAAATTCTTATTTACCTAGAATAGCAGAATAAGCATTAAAACATCGGAAAAATATGACGGAAAAGAAATTATAAAGAAAATAAATATCTTCATACAGAACAAAATTTTCAAATGACGAATAGCAATGTCGTATGCTGGTTTCAGAAAAATCCACCAGATAGCACTGTTTTCTATATTTGTTTGTTTTTGCTTCTTTTGCATACGATTGGCTTATAAATAATTTTAAATTTAGAATATGGATTAGAATAAAAGAAATCGATGATATGAAATGAAAACGAAAGAAAATCGGATAATATTGAAGTAAGGTTATGTTTATAATTAGGTATGATAAATTTTTGACAACAATATTTTGCACGAACGTTGGCTTTACTCTGAGATGACACGTTATTACACTTGGAACGCTATATTGAAGACATTTTAACGTCAAAAGCAAAGCGATGCGGTTCCTGATCACCCGAATGACTATTGATGCTCTTGGTCGCATTTACACAGTTCATCCGAAAAATGACGAATGCTTCTTTCTACTTGCATGTCAACAGCTCAATTTGCTTGAAAATGATACTTATTGGGACATGACAATCGCTGAAGAAATTGTTTCTGAATCTCCAAGTCAGATACGCACATTATTTTCTATCATTATTTTGACATGCTTCACATCGAATCAGTGGCGGATCCAGAAATTGTCCCAGGAGGGGGCCATTCAATTTGAAAATAAGCATGATACATAAATAATACATTAAAAAATAGATGAAGGCCTTTTTTTATGCGATTTTTTTGCGCGATTTTGAAATTACGCGATTTTTTTGGACGGCACCGTAAAAAAATATTTTTTGCGCTTATTAGAGGAACAATTTTTTTTTTAAACATTTTTGATACTTTTTTACGCGATATTTTGATTTTTGGAACCGATTTATCAAATCATATGAAAGTGAGGTTTTTTTACGCGCCACCTTCCTCCAATGTATCGCGTGAAAAAAGATTGAGTGTATATAAAAATAGTCAATATATAATTAAGTAAGTATGTATTCTATAAAACATAGTAAACTAAACAATTAAAGAGCCCATTTCAAAATAAAGTTTTAATAAATTATAAAAATGGAAAATAAATTCTCCCAAGGAGGGGGCCATGGCCCCCATGCCCCCCCCCTTGGATCCGCCAATGCATCGAATCCATGTGAACTGTACAAGGATGACATGTCGGAAGACATTTTACATCGAATTCGTGTCAGTTCGGGGAATCCCGATCTCGAAGTGAATGAAGAGATAAATAACCAGGCTTTGATTTAGATCGAAGACATGTGTTACCTCATGTGAGGCATTTTGTTAGTCAAGTTAGGAATGCCAACGCCACATCGTGGGACTGGGAAGATATTCCTCATGTCATTGATTATGGCGACTGTTCGTGCGAGATCCGAAATTGCTGTAGCAGTTTCGTCTTCTGGAATAGCGGCCACGTTGATAGAAGGATGGCGAATGGCTCATTCAGTGCTGAAATATCCGTTAAACCTTTAAACGACTGAAAAACTGACATGCAAGATTGCGAAACACTCAACAATGACCAAAATTTTGGTAGCAAGTAAAATCATCACCTGGGATTTATGCACAATGACGCACAGACGCGCATTGGAAGCACTCAATCGAATATCTGTGCAATGACTTAAGATGTTTTGAAGGCGCAATGATTTAAATATCTGGCGATTTCCGCCAAACACTACCAGTCATTCCAAGATCGACCGCTGCCGATGAAATAAACGCTTGCCTCAAAACATCGACTCTGTCAGCTAACGATAAACATGCGAGTTGCTTTTTTAAACGATCCATCTGCCGAAGATTTCTCCAAGCAATTGCTGACTATCGTCGGTAACGGCCGTGTTCCTGTTGACGAATCGAACGGATTGATTTCGATTCCGCCGAATTTTTGCAATTTCGTCTCAACGAAGGACGGCTTCATCAACAAAATATTCCCAAACATCTAATCACAAAAACCACAATTGGTCGAGTGAACGAGCAATTCTTGGGGCTAAGAAAAAAGATGTGGATCATTTAAACTTCACAATTCAAAATCAAATCGTTGATCTACTGCATTCATTTAAATCTATCGACTGTGCCACGTGAATTACATCATTTCAATGTAATTTAAATACTTTTCATTTTGAATTTTGAACATTTATTAAACTTAATTCATTTTGAGTATTCATTCAAACTGAATTTAATTCATCCAATAAATTAACACAACATTTATAGATTCTGAGGCGGTACGAAGTTCGTCGGGCCAGCTAGTATAGGTATAAGAACAACATTGTATGTACTAAGCTGATATATTACATTACAGCAGACGTGAAAATCACGTCGCCAACGACACTTCCACAAATAGTTGGTGACCCCTGAGTGTGCAATTGCGTTATTATTGCACACGTCATCAGTCATCTCTATCAATAAGGCGAGGAAATAACAAAGTATTTTGGTTCTACAAATACTGATTTTTATACAGTTGATACCGATTCAAATACCTAAAAAATAAAATACTCTTTTGTACGTCATCAGT
>CM062832.1:23791677-23862456 GCA_031772345.1 Himalopsyche anomala | reverse complement strand
TTAAATAAATTTGAATCATGCAAATTTGCTTCGATTATTATAGGGCGAAACATACAATTATTACCCTTTTAAGGATTATCTCATTTTCGTTGACGCGTATCATTAAGATGGTGGAATTTTAAAAAATAAAAATTTACATGGAGACAAGTATATTATTTAATTCAATGGAGCTGGGTGAAGAAAATTGATTTCAAAATCGAAAATATTTGTTGAACAATTGAGAAATACTATTTCATTGAGATTTCATCTTCCGCGTTCATCGTCATTCATCTTTATCCTTTTCAGTCATTTTCATAGCAAACTTCCTGCTTTTTACAGATTTTGTTTGGACGTTAGCATTACGCGTTCTTGCATTACACGATGATGAAATGATATTGGTTTTCTCGCCAACAACTTTGACTCTCTTCAACAAGAAAACTTATGTATTAAAATAAAAGTAAAATAGCACACGATCATCAGCGTAGTGGCCGAGTGGTAATATGCGTCATCATTTTTTAAAAAACAGATTAAAGAATCTTATTTTGATTTAGTCATGCGGCATTTGTTTCCTTTAAGAGTAAAACGAACGTATATACGCGCCGACTAGCAACGGAGTCTCTGTTTATATTAAAAATATTATACTTTATGCGGCAAGCTTTTTTATTGATTTATAGTTTAAAAATAAAATTGTTATAAAATAATATAATATAAGACTGGATAAGCAAACTGCGCCCAAAAATTTCTCAACTGCAAAAATGGGGGACGGGGGGGAAGGCGGTCGCCATTTTTCAATAATTATGTTAATTACCCCCATCGATCCCTTTAAATTGGCGTACATCGTGGACGATCAGGTCAGTTCAGATCTGAATACGGACGAACAGACATCTGTTGAATTTGAGTAAATCGTTCTTAAGGAACTTTATCAATTTCATTTGAATTATTAAATTTAAAAATATTTTTTCGTCATAATCCTGCAGCAGTTTTCTCCAGAAAATGTTTACCGTGAGTCTTGCCTACTTTTATTCTTTAAATTTGCCGATGATTTTTCTCTTATAAATATTAATTTTGCAATTCAACATTTATATTAACAATCAATAACTATTTCGTGTTTTCTTCTTTACAGCCAGCGCAAATGAAAGTCCTGCAACGCGGCATTGAACTATTACGGGTGGCTGAATACGTGTCTCAGTATTATATTGACATAGAATGGGACGCAACGACGGCCTTCCCTCGTATCCTGTCTCGTCGTCTTGCGACTATTCCAGAAGAGGACGAGAACGAGAACGCAATCGAAAAACCAGAAGACGATGCGCGCCCTAGTTACGACATTGTGCACGCCACCTTCAAAAGACTTTTCCCCGAGGACTTCGCCCCACCGATTGTCGCTCCTGTCAACTACAGTATTTTACAATATTCTCTGCAATTTGCTGAATTGATGCTCTTCGATGAAGGTGCGATAGAAATGAAGAGAGAATATGACGAAGACGACGATGACGAAACAGTCTCAGTTCGCATAACATATTTATAATAATATAACTATTTTTTTTTTACATTTGTTAACTATTTTTAAGAAACCCAGCGACATTGTACATAAATTCGGTCATTTTATATTTGAATACATATTTATAGCTAAACAAAAAGATTTTTTTAATTATTAATTCGTCAAATTTAATCATGTCCAGGTTTTTTTTTCACGGATAAGATTGGGTTAGTAGGACTGATCGCTTTCTCCTGCGGTTCGTTTTAGATAACTATCTCAGTATCCATGTCATATTCGGGAGTCTAAGAGCCCAATATCGTTTGCTTATCAAACGATCGACATATTTAAAAAAAAAAACAACAACAACAAATGAACCTTAATTTTGAGCAGAAGTTTTCTGAAAGGCTATTTCTCAATTATCCAACATCTATCTCGTGATGCTTTCCGTAATGCATAATTTTAAACGCCATTTGAAGAGGAGAGATTTGTGTCATTAACTATAATTAATGCAACGGCAAATGTGTTAGGCAGGAAGTTCATAAATAATCGATTAACAGCATCACAGTCATAATAGCCCTTCCGCGGAAACCCAATGAAACTTTCATTTTATTCCAATTACCACTTGTTTACACGTTACGGGGAGAATCCAAGGATATTAATTGCATACATAATTAGTAGATAATTTATCAGTAATAAGGAGCACTCCGTTGTTATTGTGCAGATAATATACTTTTTCGATTAAGATATGACTTCAATTTCAAATGAAATTAAATAAATTTGAATCATGCAAATTTGCTTCGATTATTATAGGGCGAAACATACAATTATTACCCTTTTAAGGATTATCTCATTTTCGTTGACGCGTATCATTAAGATGGTGGAATTTTAAAAAATAAAAATTTACATGGAGACAAGTATATTATTTAATTCAATGGAGCTGGGTGAAGAAAATTGATTTCAAAATCGAAAATATTTGTTGAACAATTGAGAAATACTATTTCATTGAGATTTCATCTTCCGCGTTCATCGTCATTCATCTTTATCCTTTTCAGTCATTTTCATAGCAAACTTCCTGCTTTTTACAGATTTTGTTTGGACGTTAGCATTACGCGTTCTTGCATTACACGATGATGAAATGATATTGGTTTTCTCGCCAACAACTTTGACTCTCTTCAACAAGAAAACTTATGTATTAAAATAAAAGTAAAATAGCACACGATCATCAGCGTAGTGGCCGAGTGGTAATATGCGTCATCATTTTTTAAAAAACAGATTAAAGAATCTTATTTTGATTTAGTCATGCGGCATTTGTTTCCTTTAAGAGTAAAACGAACGTATATACGCGCCGACTAGCAACGGAGTCTCTGTTTATATTAAAAATATTATACTTTATGCGGCAAGCTTTTTTATTGATTTATAGTTTAAAAATAAAATTGTTATAAAATAATATAATATAAGACTGGATAAGCAAACTGCGCCCAAAAATTTCTCAACTGCAAAAATGGGGGACGGGGGGGAAGGCGGTCGCCATTTTTCAATAATTATGTTAATTACCCCCATCGATCCCTTTAAATTGGCGTACATCGTGGACGATCAGGTCAGTTCAGATCTGAATACGGACGAACAGACATCTGTTGAATTTGAGTAAATCGTTCTTAAGGAACTTTATCAATTTCATTTGAATTATTAAATTTAAAAATATTTTTTCGTCATAATCCTGCAGCAGTTTTCTCCAGAAAATGTTTACCGTGAGTCTTGCCTACTTTTATTCTTTAAATTTGCCGATGATTTTTCTCTTATAAATATTAATTTTGCAATTCAACATTTATATTAACAATCAATAACTATTTCGTGTTTTCTTCTTTACAGCCAGCGCAAATGAAAGTCCTGCAACGCGGCATTGAACTATTACGGGTGGCTGAATACGTGTCTCAGTATTATATTGACATAGAATGGGACGCAACGACGGCCTTCCCTCGTATCCTGTCTCGTCGTCTTGCGACTATTCCAGAAGAGGACGAGAACGAGAACGCAATCGAAAAACCAGAAGACGATGCGCGCCCTAGTTACGACATTGTGCACGCCACCTTCAAAAGACTTTTCCCCGAGGACTTCGCCCCACCGATTGTCGCTCCTGTCAACTACAGTATTTTACAATATTCTCTGCAATTTGCTGAATTGATGCTCTTCGATGAAGGTGCGATAGAAATGAAGAGAGAATATGACGAAGACGACGATGACGAAACAGTCTCAGTTCGCATAACATATTTATAATAATATAACTATTTTTTTTTACATTTGTTAACTATTTTTAAGAAACCCAGCGACATTGTACATAAATTCGGTCATTTTATATTTGAATACATATTTATAGCTCAACAATAATAGATTTTTTTAAATTATGAATTCGTAAAAATTTTTTTATAAGCATGTAACTGGTGTTTTTTTTGAAAGGGTATTTGTATGGGGGGGTTGGTGTATGGATAGGGCGTGTGATAAGGAGGGGTACAGTTTTTGATAAATATATATGTTTATATGTAATTGGTAGGGAGTTATTTGTAAATTAGTAGGGGACAGGTTATATAGTGAGTATTATTTTTATATATTATTTTATTATTATATATTTGGAAATTTATTTGTGAGATTTGGGGGATGTGGGGGTTTGGATGTGGGAGAATTTTTTTTTAATTACATTATAGAAGAGGGTTGGAGGTTAAGGGTTTGGGATGTTGGGTTTAGAATGGGTTGTGGTTGTGGGGGGATGTAAGTGTATGATGGGAAGTTAGGATTTGGGGGGTGGATGGTTGGTTATGTTTTGTTGAGTTTTTATGATTATAAGAATGTTGTGGAAAAGGAAGAGGTTTAAATTGTTATGTAGATTGGTTGAGGAATTGGTTAATAGGGGTGTATATGTAGGGTGTTGAATTGGTGTTGGAGTGGGATGTATTTGTAGGGGTTTTTTGTGAGATGGTTGTTTGGTATAGAAGGGGTGGGGGAGTGTTTTGTATGTGGAGGGTTGTGTGTGGTAGTAAAGGATTTGGTTTGGTTTGTTTTGAGGGTTGATGGATTTGGGATTAGTGGTTTGTTGTGGGAGTTTATGATATTTGTGTTAAATGGTTGGTTGTAGATTGTGGAGGGTAGAGGTGATGGTTGTGGGGGGTTGGGTGTTTATTTTTTGGAGTATATTGGTTTTTGGTATTGGGTGATGGGGTTGTTTAGTGGGTGGTATTTTTAGTTTATTTTTGGGGGTAAATTTGGTGTTTGTAGTGTGTTGGTGTGGTAAGAGTAAGAGTATATAGGATGGATGAGGTATCCTTTTCAGTCATTCCTGCTTTTTACAGATTTTGTTTGGACGTTAGCATTACGCGTTCTTGCATTACACGATGATGAAATGATATTGGTTTTCTCGCCAACAACTTTGACTCTCTTCAACAAGAAAACTTATGTATTAAAATAAAAGTAAAATAGCACACGATCATCAGCGTAGTGGCCGAGTGGTAATATGCGTCATCATTTTTTAAAAAACAGATTAAAGAATCTTATTTTGATTTAGTCATGCGGCATTTGTTTCCTTTAAGACTAAAACGAACGTATATACGCGCCGACTAGCAACGGAGTCTCTGTTTATATTAAAAATATTATACTTTATGCGGCAAGCTTTTTTATTGATTTATAGTTTAAAAATAAAATTGTTATAAAATAATATAATATAAGACTGGATAAGCAAACTGCGCCCAAAAATTTCTCAACTGCAAAAATGGGGGACGGGGGGGAAGGCGGTCGCCATTTTTCAATAATTATGTTAATTACCCCCATCGATCCCTTTAAATTGGCGTACATCGTGGACGATCAGGTCAGTTCAGATCTGAATACGGACGAACAGACATCTGTTGAATTTGAGTAAATCGTTCTTAAGGAACTTTATCAATTTCATTTGAATTATTAAATTTAAAAATATTTTTTCGTCATAATCCTGCAGCAGTTTTCTCCAGAAAATGTTTACCGTGAGTCTTGCCTACTTTTATTCTTTAAATTTGCCGATGATTTTTCTCTTATAAATATTAATTTTGCAATTCAACATTTATATTAACAATCAATAACTATTTCGTGTTTTCTTCTTTACAGCCAGCGCAAATGAAAGTCCTGCAACGCGGCATTGAACTATTACGGGTGGCTGAATACGTGTCTCAGTATTATATTGACATAGAATGGGACGCAACGACGGCCTTCCCTCGTATCCTGTCTCGTCGTCTTGCGACTATTCCAGAAGAGGACGAGAACGAGAACGCAATCGAAAAACCAGAAGACGATGCGCGCCCTAGTTACGACATTGTGCACGCCACCTTCAAAAGACTTTTCCCCGAGGACTTCGCCCCACCGATTGTCGCTCCTGTCAACTACAGTATTTTACAATATTCTCTGCAATTTGCTGAATTGATGCTCTTCGATGAAGGTGCGATAGAAATGAAGAGAGAATATGACGAAGACGACGATGACGAAACAGTCTCAGTTCGCATAACATATTTATAATAATATAACTATTTTTTTTTACATTTGTTAACTATTTTTAAGAAACCCAGCGAAATTGTACATAAATTCGGTCATTTTATATTTGAATACATATTTATAGCTAAACAAAAAGATTTTTTTAATTATTAATTCGTCAAATTTAATCATGTCCAGGTTTTTTTTTCACGGATAAGATTGGGTTAGTAGGACTGATCGCTTTCTCCTGCGGTTCGTTTTAGATAACTATCTCAGTATCCATGTCATATTCGGGAGTCTAAGAGCCCAATATCGTTTGCTTATCAAACGATCGACATATTTAAAAAAAAAAAACAACAACAACAAATGAACCTTAATTTTGAGCAGAAGTTTTCTGAAAGGCTATTTCTCAATTATCCAACATCTATCTCGTGATGCTTTCCGTAATGCATAATTTTAAACGCCATTTGAAGAGGAGAGATTTGTGTCATTAACTATAATTAATGCAACGGCAAATGTGTTAGGCAGGAAGTTCATAAATAATCGATTAACAGCATCACAGTCATAATAGCCCTTCCGCGGAAACCCAATGAAACTTTCATTTTATTCCAATTACCACTTGTTTACACGTTACGGGGAGAATCCAAGGATATTAATTGCATACATAATTAGTAGATAATTTATCAGTAATAAGGAGCACTCCGTTGTTATTGTGCAGATAATATACTTTTTCGATTAAGATATGACTTCAATTTCAAATGAAATTAAATAAATTTGAATCATGCAAATTTGCTTCGATTATTATAGGGCGAAACATACAATTATTACCCTTTTAAGGATTATCTCATTTTCGTTGACGCGTATCATTAAGATGGTGGAATTTTAAAAAATAAAAATTTACATGGAGACAAGTATATTATTTAATTCAATGGAGCTGGGTGAAGAAAATTGATTTCAAAATCGAAAATATTTGTTGAACAATTGAGAAATACTATTTCATTGAGATTTCATCTTCCGCGTTCATCGTCATTCATCTTTATCCTTTTCAGTCATTTTCATAGCAAACTTCCTGCTTTTTACAGATTTTGTTTGGACGTTAGCATTACGCGTTCTTGCATTACACGATGATGAAATGATATTGGTTTTCTCGCCAACAACTTTGACTCTCTTCAACAAGAAAACTTATGTATTAAAATAAAAGTAAAATAGCACACGATCATCAGCGTAGTGGCCGAGTGGTAATATGCGTCATCATTTTTTAAAAAACAGATTAAAGAATCTTATTTTGATTTAGTCATGCGGCATTTGTTTCCTTTAAGAGTAAAACGAACGTATATACGCGCCGACTAGTAACGGAGTCTCTGTTTATATTAAAAATATTATACTTTATGCGGCAAGCTTTTTTATTGATTTATAGTTTAAAAATAAAATTGTTATAAAATAATATAATATAAGACTGGATAAGCAAACTGCGCCCAAAAATTTCTCAACTGCAAAAATGGGGGACGGGGGGGAAGGCGGTCGCCATTTTTCAATAATTATGTTAATTACCCCCATCGATCCCTTAAAATTGGCGTACATCGTGGACGATCAGGTCAGTTCAGATCTGAATACGGACGAACAGACATCTGTTGAATTTGAGTAAATCGTTCTTAAGGAACTTTATCAATTTCATTTGAATTATTAAATTTAAAAATATTTTTTCGTCATAATCCTGCAGCAGTTTTCTCCAGAAAATGTTTACCGTGAGTCTTGCCTACTTTTATTCTTTAAATTTGCCGATGATTTTTCTCTTATAAATATTAATTTTGCAATTCAACATTTATATTAACAATCAATAACTATTTCGTGTTTTCTTCTTTACAGCCAGCGCAAATGAAAGTCCTGCAACGCGGCATTGAACTATTACGGGTGGCTGAATACGTGTCTCAGTATTATATTGACATAGAATGGGACGCAACGACGGCCTTCCCTCGTATCCTGTCTCGTCGTCTTGCGACTATTCCAGAAGAGGACGAGAACGAGAACGCAATCGAAAAACCAGAAGACGATGCGCGCCCTAGTTACGACATTGTGCACGCCACCTTCAAAAGACTTTTCCCCGAGGACTTCGCCCCACCGATTGTCGCTCCTGTCAACTACAGTATTTTACAATATTCTCTGCAATTTGCTGAATTGATGCTCTTCGATGAAGGTGCGATAGAAATGAAGAGAGAATATGACGAAGACGACGATGACGAAACAGTCTCAGTTCGCATAACATATTTATAATAATATAACTATTTTTTTTTACATTTGTTAACTATTTTTAAGAAAACCAGCGACAAAGTACATAAATTCTGTCATTTTATATTTGAATACATATTTATATCTAAAAAAAAAGTTTTTTTTAATTATTAATTCGTCAAATTTAATCATGTCCAGGTTTTTTTTTCACGGATAAGATTGGGTTAGTAGGACTGATCGCTTTCTCCTGCGGTTCGTTTTAGATAACTATCTCAGTATCCATGTCATATTCGGGAGTCTAAGAGCCCAATATCGTTTGCTTATCAAACGATCGACATATTTAAAAAAAAAAAACAACAACAACAAATGAACCTTAATTTTGAGCAGAAGTTTTCTGAAAGGCTATTTCTCAATTATCCAACATCTATCTCGTGATGCTTTCCGTAATGCATAATTTTAAACGCCATTTGAAGAGGAGAGATTTGTGTCATTAACTATAATTAATGCAACGGCAAATGTGTTAGGCAGGAAGTTCATAAATAATCGATTAACAGCATCACAGTCATAATAGCCCTTCCGCGGAAACCCAATGAAACTTTCATTTTATTCCAATTACCACTTGTTTACACGTTACGGGGAGAATCCAAGGATATTAATTGCATACATAATTAGTAGATAATTTATCAGTAATAAGGAGCACTCCGTTGTTATTGTGCAGATAATATACTTTTTCGATTAAGATATGACTTCAATTTCAAATGAAATTAAATAAATTTGAATCATGCAAATTTGCTTCGATTATTATAGGGCGAAACATACAATTATTACCCTTTTAAGGATTATCTCATTTTCGTTGACGCGTATCATTAAGATGGTGGAATTTTAAAAAATAAAAATTTACACATTTATTTAATTCAATGGAGCTGGGTGAAGAAAATTGATTTCAAAATCGAAAATATTTGTTGAACAATTGAGAAATACTATTTCATTGAGATTTCATCTTCCGCGTTCATCGTCATTCATCTTTATCCTTTTCAGTCATTTTCATAGCAAACTTCCTGCTTTTTACAGATTTTGTTTGGACGTTAGCATTACGCGTTCTTGCATTACACGATGATGAAATGATATTGGTTTTCTCGCCAACAACTTTGACTCTCTTCAACAAGAAAACTTATGTATTAAAATAAAAGTAAAATAGCACACGATCATCAGCGTAGTGGCCGAGTGGTAATATGCGTCATCATTTTTTAAAAAACAGATTAAAGAATCTTATTTTGATTTAGTCATGCGGCATTTGTTTCCTTTAAGACTAAAACGAACGTATATACGCGCCGACTAGCAACGGAGTCTCTGTTTATATTAAAAATATTATACTTTATGCGGCAAGCTTTTTTATTGATTTATAGTTTAAAAATAAAATTGTTATAAAATAATATAATATAAGACTGGATAAGCAAACTGCGCCCAAAAATTTCTCAACTGCAAAAATGGGGGACGGGGGGGAAGGCGGTCGCCATTTTTCAATAATTATGTTAATTACCCCCATCGATCCCTTCAAATTGGCGTACATCGTGGACGATCAGGTCAGTTCAGATCTGAATACGGACGAACAGACATCTGTTGAATTTGAGTAAATCGTTCTTAAGGAACTTTATCAATTTCATTTGAATTATTAAATTTAAAAATATTTTTTCGTCATAATCCTGCAGCAGTTTTCTCCAGAAAATGTTTACCGTGAGTCTTGCCTACTTTTATTCTTTAAATTTGCCGATGATTTTTCTCTTATAAATATTAATTTTGCAATTCAACATTTATATTAACAATCAATAACTATTTCGTGTTTTCTTCTTTACAGCCAGCGCAAATGAAAGTCCTGCAACGCGGCATTGAACTATTACGGGTGGCTGAATACGTGTCTCAGTATTATATTGACATAGAATGGGACGCAACGACGGCCTTCCCTCGTATCCTGTCTCGTCGTCTTGCGACTATTCCAGAAGAGGACGAGAACGAGAACGCAATCGAAAAACCAGAAGACGATGCGCGCCCTAGTTACGACATTGTGCACGCCACCTTCAAAAGACTTTTCCCCGAGGACTTCGCCCCACCGATTGTCGCTCCTGTCAACTACAGTATTTTACAATATTCTCTGCAATTTGCTGAATTG
This sequence comes from Himalopsyche anomala, assembly GCA_031772345.1. Taxonomy (NCBI): domain Eukaryota; kingdom Metazoa; phylum Arthropoda; class Insecta; order Trichoptera; family Rhyacophilidae; genus Himalopsyche; species Himalopsyche anomala. The sequence goes on along the minus strand of CM062832.1, from coordinate 23,852,119 downwards.
ATGCTCTTCGATGAAGGTGCGATAGAAATGAAGAGAGAATATGACGAAGACGACGATGACGAAACAGTCTCAGTTCGCATAACATATTTATAATAATATAACTATTTTTTTTTACATTTGTTAACTATTTTTAAGAAACCCAGCGACATTGTACATAAATTCGGTCATTTTATATTTGAATACATATTTATAGCTAAACAAAAAGATTTTTTTAATTATTAATTCGTCAAATTTAATCATGTCCAGGTTTTTTTTTCACGGATAAGATTGGGTTAGTAGGACTGATCGCTTTCTCCTGCGGTTCGTTTTAGATAACTATCTCAGTATCCATGTCATATTCGGGAGTCTAAGAGCCCAATATCGTTTGCTTATCAAACGATCGACATATTTAAAAAAAAAAAACAACAACAACAAATGAACCTTAATTTTGAGCAGAAGTTTTCTGAAAGGCTATTTCTCAATTATCCAACATCTATCTCGTGATGCTTTCCGTAATGCATAATTTTAAACGCCATTTGAAGAGGAGAGATTTGTGTCATTAACTATAATTAATGCAACGGCAAATGTGTTAGGCAGGAAGTTCATAAATAATCGATTAACAGCATCACAGTCATAATAGCCCTTCCGCGGAAACCCAATGAAACTTTCATTTTATTCCAATTACCACTTGTTTACACGTTACGGGGAGAATCCAAGGATATTAATTGCATACATAATTAGTAGATAATTTATCAGTAATAAGGAGCACTCCGTTGTTATTGTGCAGATAATATACTTTTTCGATTAAGATATGACTTCAATTTCAAATGAAATTAAATAAATTTGAATCATGCAAATTTGCTTCGATTATTATAGGGCGAAACATACAATTATTACCCTTTTAAGGATTATCTCATTTTCGTTGACGCGTATCATTAAGATGGTGGAATTTTAAAAAATAAAAATTTACACATTTATTTAATTCAATGGAGCTGGGTGAAGAAAATTGATTTCAAAATCGAAAATATTTGTTGAACAATTGAGAAATACTATTTCATTGAGATTTCATCTTCCGCGTTCATCGTCATTCATCTTTATCCTTTTCAGTCATTTTCATAGCAAACTTCCTGCTTTTTACAGATTTTGTTTGGACGTTAGCATTACGCGTTCTTGCATTACACGATGATGAAATGATATTGGTTTTCTCGCCAACAACTTTGACTCTCTTCAACAAGAAAACTTATGTATTAAAATAAAAGTAAAATAGCACACGATCATCAGCGTAGTGGCCGAGTGGTAATATGCGTCATCATTTTTTAAAAAACAGATTAAAGAATCTTATTTTGATTTAGTCATGCGGCATTTGTTTCCTTTAAGATTAAAACGAACGTATATACGCGCCGACTAGCAACGGAGTCTCTGTTTATATTAAAAATATTATACTTTATGCGGCAAGCTTTTTTATTGATTTATAGTTTAAAAATAAAATTGTTATAAAATAATATAATATAAGACTGGATAAGCAAACTGCGCCCAAAAATTTCTCAACTGCAAAAATGGGGGACGGGGGGGAAGGCGGTCGCCATTTTTCAATAATTATGTTAATTACCCCCATCGATCCCTTTAAATTGGCGTACATCGTGGACGATCAGGTCAGTTCAGATCTGAATACGGACGAACAGACATCTGTTGAATTTGAGTAAATCGTTCTTAAGGAACTTTATCAATTTCATTTGAATTATTAAATTTAAAAATATTTTTTCGTCATAATCCTGCAGCAGTTTTCTCCAGAAAATGTTTACCGTGAGTCTTGCCTACTTTTATTCTTTAAATTTGCCGATGATTTTTCTCTTATAAATATTAATTTTGCAATTCAACATTTATATTAACAATCAATAACTATTTCGTGTTTTCTTCTTTACAGCCAGCGCAAATGAAAGTCCTGCAACGCGGCATTGAACTATTACGGGTGGCTGAATACGTGTCTCAGTATTATATTGACATAGAATGGGACGCAACGACGGCCTTCCCTCGTATCCTGTCTCGTCGTCTTGCGACTATTCCAGAAGAGGACGAGAACGAGAACGCAATCGAAAAACCAGAAGACGATGCGCGCCCTAGTTACGACATTGTGCACGCCACCTTCAAAAGACTTTTCCCCGAGGACTTCGCCCCACCGATTGTCGCTCCTGTCAACTACAGTATTTTACAATATTCTCTGCAATTTGCTGAATTGATGCTCTTCGATGAAGGTGCGATAGAAATGAAGAGAGAATATGACGAAGACGACGATGACGAAACAGTCTCAGTTCGCATAACATATTTATAATAATATAACTATTTTTTTTTACATTTGTTAACTATTTTTAAGAAACCCAGCGACATTGTACATAAATTCGGTCATTTTATATTTGAATACATATTTATAGCTAAACAAAAAGATTTTTTTAATTATTAATTCGTCAAATTTAATCATGTCCAGGTTTTTTTTTCACGGATAAGATTGGGTTAGTAGGACTGATCGCTTTCTCCTGCGGTTCGTTTTAGATAACTATCTCAGTATCCATGTCATATTCGGGAGTCTAAGAGCCCAATATCGTTTGCTTATCAAACGATCGACATATTTAAAAAAAAAAAACAACAACAACAAATGAACCTTAATTTTGAGCAGAAGTTTTCTGAAAGGCTATTTCTCAATTATCCAACATCTATCTCGTGATGCTTTCCGTAATGCATAATTTTAAACGCCATTTGAAGAGGAGAGATTTGTGTCATTAACTATAATTAATGCAACGGCAAATGTGTTAGGCAGGAAGTTCATAAATAATCGATTAACAGCATCACAGTCATAATAGCCCTTCCGCGGAAACCCAATGAAACTTTCATTTTATTCCAATTACCACTTGTTTACACGTTACGGGGAGAATCCAAGGATATTAATTGCATACATAATTAGTAGATAATTTATCAGTAATAAGGAGCACTCCGTTGTTATTGTGCAGATAATATACTTTTTCGATTAAGATATGACTTCAATTTCAAATGAAATTAAATAAATTTGAATCATGCAAATTTGCTTCGATTATTATAGGGCGAAACATACAATTATTACCCTTTTAAGGATTATCTCATTTTCGTTGACGCGTATCATTAAGATGGTGGAATTTTAAAAAATAAAAATTTACACATTTATTTAATTCAATGGAGCTGGGTGAAGAAAATTGATTTCAAAATCGAAAATATTTGTTGAACAATTGAGAAATACTATTTCATTGAGATTTCATCTTCCGCGTTCATCGTCATTCATCTTTATCCTTTTCAGTCATTTTCATAGCAAACTTCCTGCTTTTTACAGATTTTGTTTGGACGTTAGCATTACGCGTTCTTGCATTACACGATGATGAAATGATATTGGTTTTCTCGCCAACAACTTTGACTCTCTTCAACAAGAAAACTTATGTATTAAAATAAAAGTAAAATAGCACACGATCATCAGCGTAGTGGCCGAGTGGTAATATGCGTCATCATTTTTTAAAAAACAGATTAAAGAATCTTATTTTGATTTAGTCATGCGGCATTTGTTTCCTTTAAGAGTAAAACGAACGTATATACGCGCCGACTAGCAACGGAGTCTCTGTTTATATTAAAAATATTATACTTTATGCGGCAAGCTTTTTTATTGATTTATAGTTTAAAAATAAAATTGTTATAAAATAATATAATATAAGACTGGATAAGCAAACTGCGCCCAAAAATTTCTCAACTGCAAAAATGGGGGACGGGGGGGAAGGCGGTCGCCATTTTTCAATAATTATGTTAATTACCCCCATCGATCCCTTTAAATTGGCGTACATCGTGGACGATCAGGTCAGTTCAGATCTGAATACGGACGAACAGACATCTGTTGAATTTGAGTAAATCGTTCTTAAGGAACTTTATCAATTTCATTTGAATTATTAAATTTAAAAATATTTTTTCGTCATAATCCTGCAGCAGTTTTCTCCAGAAAATGTTTACCGTGAGTCTTGCCTACTTTTATTCTTTAAATTTGCCGATGATTTTTCTCTTATAAATATTAATTTTGCAATTCAACATTTATATTAACAATCAATAACTATTTCGTGTTTTCTTCTTTACAGCCAGCGCAAATGAAAGTCCTGCAACGCGGCATTGAACTATTACGGGTGGCTGAATACGTGTCTCAGTATTATATTGACATAGAATGGGACGCAACGACGGCCTTCCCTCGTATCCTGTCTCGTCGTCTTGCGACTATTCCAGAAGAGGACGAGAACGAGAACGCAATCGAAAAACCAGAAGACGATGCGCGCCCTAGTTACGACATTGTGCACGCCACCTTCAAAAGACTTTTCCCCGAGGACTTCGCCCCACCGATTGTCGCTCCTGTCAACTACAGTATTTTACAATATTCTCTGCAATTTGCTGAATTGATGCTCTTCGATGAAGGTGCGATAGAAATGAAGAGAGAATATGACGAAGACGACGATGACGAAACAGTCTCAGTTCGCATAACATATTTATAATAATATAACTATTTTTTTTTACATTTGTTAACTATTTTTAAGAAACCCAGCGACATTGTACATAAATTCGGTCATTTTATATTTGAATACATATTTATAGCTAAACAAAAAGATTTTTTTAATTATTAATTCGTCAAATTTAATCATGTCCAGGTTTTTTTTTCACGGATAAGATTGGGTTAGTAGGACTGATCGCTTTCTCCTGCGGTTCGTTTTAGATAACTATCTCAGTATCCATGTCATATTCGGGAGTCTAAGAGCCCAATATCGTTTGCTTATCAAACGATCGACATATTTAAAAAAAAAAAACAACAACAACAAATGAACCTTAATTTTGAGCAGAAGTTTTCTGAAAGGCTATTTCTCAATTATCCAACATCTATCTCGTGATGCTTTCCGTAATGCATAATTTTAAACGCCATTTGAAGAGGAGAGATTTGTGTCATTAACTATAATTAATGCAACGGCAAATGTGTTAGGCAGGAAGTTCATAAATAATCGATTAACAGCATCACAGTCATAATAGCCCTTCCGCGGAAACCCAATGAAACTTTCATTTTATTCCAATTACCACTTGTTTACACGTTACGGGGAGAATCCAAGGATATTAATTGCATACATAATTAGTAGATAATTTATCAGTAATAAGGAGCACTCCGTTGTTATTGTGCAGATAATATACTTTTTCGATTAAGATATGACTTCAATTTCAAATGAAATTAAATAAATTTGAATCATGCAAATTTGCTTCGATTATTATAGGGCGAAACATACAATTATTACCCTTTTAAGGATTATCTCATTTTCGTTGACGCGTATCATTAAGATGGTGGAATTTTAAAAAATAAAAATTTACACATTTATTTAATTCAATGGAGCTGGGTGAAGAAAATTGATTTCAAAATCGAAAATATTTGTTGAACAATTGAGAAATACTATTTCATTGAGATTTCATCTTCCGCGTTCATCGTCATTCATCTTTATCCTTTTCAGTCATTTTCATAGCAAACTTCCTGCTTTTTACAGATTTTGTTTGGACGTTAGCATTACGCGTTCTTGCATTACACGATGATGAAATGATATTGGTTTTCTCGCCAACAACTTTGACTCTCTTCAACAAGAAAACTTATGTATTAAAATAAAAGTAAAATAGCACACGATCATCAGCGTAGTGGCCGAGTGGTAATATGCGTCATCATTTTTTAAAAAACAGATTAAAGAATCTTATTTTGATTTAGTCATGCGGCATTTGTTTCCTTTAAGAGTCAAACGAACGTATATACGCGCCGACTAGCAACGGAGTCTCTGTTTATATTAAAAATATTATACTTTATGCGGCAAGCTTTTTTATTGATTTATAGTTTAAAAATAAAATTGTTATAAAATAATATAATATAAGACTGGATAAGCAAACTGCGCCCAAAAATTTCTCAACTGCAAAAATGGGGGACGGGGGGGAAGGCGGTCGCCATTTTTCAATAATTATGTTAATTACCCCCATCGATCCCTTTAAATTGGCGTACATCGTGGACGATCAGGTCAGTTCAGATCTGAATACGGACGAACAGACATCTGTTGAATTTGAGTAAATCGTTCTTAAGGAACTTTATCAATTTCATTTGAATTATTAAATTTAAAAATATTTTTTCGTCATAATCCTGCAGCAGTTTTCTCCAGAAAATGTTTACCGTGAGTCTTGCCTACTTTTATTCTTTAAATTTGCCGATGATTTTTCTCTTATAAATATTAATTTTGCAATTCAACATTTATATTAACAATCAATAACTATTTCGTGTTTTCTTCTTTACAGCCAGCGCAAATGAAAGTCCTGCAACGCGGCATTGAACTATTACGGGTGGCTGAATACGTGTCTCAGTATTATATTGACATAGAATGGGACGCAACGACGGCCTTCCCTCGTATCCTGTCTCGTCGTCTTGCGACTATTCCAGAAGAGGACGAGAACGAGAACGCAATCGAAAAACCAGAAGACGATGCGCGCCCTAGTTACGACATTGTGCACGCCACCTTCAAAAGACTTTTCCCCGAGGACTTCGCCCCACCGATTGTCGCTCCTGTCAACTACAGTATTTTACAATATTCTCTGCAATTTGCTGAATTGATGCTCTTCGATGAAGGTGCGATAGAAATGAAGAGAGAATATGACGAAGACGACGATGACGAAACAGTCTCAGTTCGCATAACATATTTATAATAATATAACTATTTTTTTTTACATTTGTTAACTATTTTTAAGAAACCCAGCGACATTGTACATAAATTCGGTCATTTTATATTTGAATACATATTTATAGCTAAACAAAAAGATTTTTTTAATTATTAATTCGTCAAATTTAATCATGTCCAGGTTTTTTTTTCACGGATAAGATTGGGTTAGTAGGACTGATCGCTTTCTCCTGCGGTTCGTTTTAGATAACTATCTCAGTATCCATGTCATATTCGGGAGTCTAAGAGCCCAATATCGTTTGCTTATCAAACGATCGACATATTTAAAAAAAAAAAACAACAACAACAAATGAACCTTAATTTTGAGCAGAAGTTTTCTGAAAGGCTATTTCTCAATTATCCAACATCTATCTCGTGATGCTTTCCGTAATGCATAATTTTAAACGCCATTTGAAGAGGAGAGATTTGTGTCATTAACTATAATTAATGCAACGGCAAATGTGTTAGGCAGGAAGTTCATAAATAATCGATTAACAGCATCACAGTCATAATAGCCCTTCCGCGGAAACCCAATGAAACTTTCATTTTATTCCAATTACCACTTGTTTACACGTTACGGGGAGAATCCAAGGATATTAATTGCATACATAATTAGTAGATAATTTATCAGTAATAAGGAGCACTCCGTTGTTATTGTGCAGATAATATACTTTTTCGATTAAGATATGACTTCAATTTCAAATGAAATTAAATAAATTTGAATCATGCAAATTTGCTTCGATTATTATAGGGCGAAACATACAATTATTACCCTTTTAAGGATTATCTCATTTTCGTTGACGCGTATCATTAAGATGGTGGAATTTTAAAAAATAAAAATTTACACATTTATTTAATTCAATGGAGCTGGGTGAAGAAAATTGATTTCAAAATCGAAAATATTTGTTGAACAATTGAGAAATACTATTTCATTGAGATTTCATCTTCCGCGTTCATCGTCATTCATCTTTATCCTTTTCAGTCATTTTCATAGCAAACTTCCTGCTTTTTACAGATTTTGTTTGGACGTTAGCATTACGCGTTCTTGCATTACACGATGATGAAATGATATTGGTTTTCTCGCCAACAACTTTGACTCTCTTCAACAAGAAAACTTATGTATTAAAATAAAAGTAAAATAGCACACGATCATCAGCGTAGTGGCCGAGTGGTAATATGCGTCATCATTTTTTAAAAAACAGATTAAAGAATCTTATTTTGATTTAGTCATGCGGCATTTGTTTCCTTTAAGACTAAAACGAACGTATATACGCGCCGACTAGCAACGGAGTCTCTGTTTATATTAAAAATATTATACTTTATGCGGCAAGCTTTTTTATTGATTTATAGTTTAAAAATAAAATTGTTATAAAATAATATAATATAAGACTGGATAAGCAAACTGCGCCCAAAAATTTCTCAACTGCAAAAATGGGGGACGGGGGGGAAGGCGGTCGCCATTTTTCAATAATTATGTTAATTACCCCCATCGATCCCTTGAAATTGGCGTACATCGTGGACGATCAGGTCAGTTCAGATCTGAATACGGACGAACAGACATCTGTTGAATTTGAGTAAATCGTTCTTAAGGAACTTTATCAATTTCATTTGAATTATTAAATTTAAAAATATTTTTTCGTCATAATCCTGCAGCAGTTTTCTCCAGAAAATGTTTACCGTGAGTCTTGCCTACTTTTATTCTTTAAATTTGCCGATGATTTTTCTCTTATAAATATTAATTTTGCAATTCAACATTTATATTAACAATCAATAACTATTTCGTGTTTTCTTCTTTACAGCCAGCGCAAATGAAAGTCCTGCAACGCGGCATTGAACTATTACGGGTGGCTGAATACGTGTCTCAGTATTATATTGACATAGAATGGGACGCAACGACGGCCTTCCCTCGTATCCTGTCTCGTCGTCTTGCGACTATTCCAGAAGAGGACGAGAACGAGAACGCAATCGAAAAACCAGAAGACGATGCGCGCCCTAGTTACGACATTGTGCACGCCACCTTCAAAAGACTTTTCCCCGAGGACTTCGCCCCACCGATTGTCGCTCCTGTCAACTACAGTATTTTACAATATTCTCTGCAATTTGCTGAATTGATGCTCTTCGATGAAGGTGCGATAGAAATGAAGAGAGAATATGACGAAGACGACGATGACGAAACAGTCTCAGTTCGCATAACATATTTATAATAATATAACTATTTTTTTTTACATTTGTTAACTATTTTTAAGAAACCCAGCGACATTGTACATAAATTCGGTCATTTTATATTTGAATACATATTTATAGCTAAACAAAAAGATTTTTTTAATTATTAATTCGTCAAATTTAATCATGTCCAGGTTTTTTTTTCACGGATAAGATTGGGTTAGTAGGACTGATCGCTTTCTCCTGCGGTTCGTTTTAGATAACTATCTCAGTATCCATGTCATATTCGGGAGTCTAAGAGCCCAATATCGTTTGCTTATCAAACGATCGACATATTTAAAAAAAAAAAACAACAACAACAAATGAACCTTAATTTTGAGCAGAAGTTTTCTGAAAGGCTATTTCTCAATTATCCAACATCTATCTCGTGATGCTTTCCGTAATGCATAATTTTAAACGCCATTTGAAGAGGAGAGATTTGTGTCATTAACTATAATTAATGCAACGGCAAATGTGTTAGGCAGGAAGTTCATAAATAATCGATTAACAGCATCACAGTCATAATAGCCCTTCCGCGGAAACCCAATGAAACTTTCATTTTATTCCAATTACCACTTGTTTACACGTTACGGGGAGAATCCAAGGATATTAATTGCATACATAATTAGTAGATAATTTATCAGTAATAAGGAGCACTCCGTTGTTATTGTGCAGATAATATACTTTTTCGATTAAGATATGACTTCAATTTCAAATGAAATTAAATAAATTTGAATCATGCAAATTTGCTTCGATTATTATAGGGCGAAACATACAATTATTACCCTTTTAAGGATTATCTCATTTTCGTTGACGCGTATCATTAAGATGGTGGAATTTTAAAAAATAAAAATTTACACATTTATTTAATTCAATGGAGCTGGGTGAAGAAAATTGATTTCAAAATCGAAAATATTTGTTGAACAATTGAGAAATACTATTTCATTGAGATTTCATCTTCCGCGTTCATCGTCATTCATCTTTATCCTTTTCAGTCATTTTCATAGCAAACTTCCTGCTTTTTACAGATTTTGTTTGGACGTTAGCATTACGCGTTCTTGCATTACACGATGATGAAATGATATTGGTTTTCTCGCCAACAACTTTGACTCTCTTCAACAAGAAAACTTATGTATTAAAATAAAAGTAAAATAGCACACGATCATCAGCGTAGTGGCCGAGTGGTAATATGCGTCATCATTTTTTAAAAAACAGATTAAAGAATCTTATTTTGATTTAGTCATGCGGCATTTGTTTCCTTTAAGAGTAAAACGAACGTATATACGCGCCGACTAGTAACGGAGTCTCTGTTTATATTAAAAATATTATACTTTATGCGGCAAGCTTTTTTATTGATTTATAGTTTAAAAATAAAATTGTTATAAAATAATATAATATAAGACTGGATAAGCAAACTGCGCCCAAAAATTTCTCAACTGCAAAAATGGGGGACGGGGGGGAAGGCGGTCGCCATTTTTCAATAATTATGTTAATTACCCCCATCGATCCCTTTAAATTGGCGTACATCGTGGACGATCAGGTCAGTTCAGATCTGAATACGGACGAACAGACATCTGTTGAATTTGAGTAAATCGTTCTTAAGGAACTTTATCAATTTCATTTGAATTATTAAATTTAAAAATATTTTTTCGTCATAATCCTGCAGCAGTTTTCTCCAGAAAATGTTTACCGTGAGTCTTGCCTACTTTTATTCTTTAAATTTGCCGATGATTTTTCTCTTATAAATATTAATTTTGCAATTCAACATTTATATTAACAATCAATAACTATTTCGTGTTTTCTTCTTTACAGCCAGCGCAAATGAAAGTCCTGCAACGCGGCATTGAACTATTACGGGTGGCTGAATACGTGTCTCAGTATTATATTGACATAGAATGGGACGCAACGACGGCCTTCCCTCGTATCCTGTCTCGTCGTCTTGCGACTATTCCAGAAGAGGACGAGAACGAGAACGCAATCGAAAAACCAGAAGACGATGCGCGCCCTAGTTACGACATTGTGCACGCCACCTTCAAAAGACTTTTCCCCGAGGACTTCGCCCCACCGATTGTCGCTCCTGTCAACTACAGTATTTTACAATATTCTCTGCAATTTGCTGAATTGATGCTCTTCGATGAAGGTGCGATAGAAATGAAGAGAGAATATGACGAAGACGACGATGACGAAACAGTCTCAGTTCGCATAACATATTTATAATAATATAACTATTTTTTTTTACATTTGTTAACTATTTTTAAGAAACCCAGCGACATTGTACATAAATTCGGTCATTTTATATTTGAATACATATTTATAGCTAAACAAAAAGATTTTTTTAATTATTAATTCGTCAAATTTAATCATGTCCAGGTTTTTTTTTCACGGATAAGATTGGGTTAGTAGGACTGATCGCTTTCTCCTGCGGTTCGTTTTAGATAACTATCTCAGTATCCATGTCATATTCGGGAGTCTAAGAGCCCAATATCGTTTGCTTATCAAACGATCGACATATTTAAAAAAAAAAAACAACAACAACAAATGAACCTTAATTTTGAGCAGAAGTTTTCTGAAAGGCTATTTCTCAATTATCCAACATCTATCTCGTGATGCTTTCCGTAATGCATAATTTTAAACGCCATTTGAAGAGGAGAGATTTGTGTCATTAACTATAATTAATGCAACGGCAAATGTGTTAGGCAGGAAGTTCATAAATAATCGATTAACAGCATCACAGTCATAATAGCCCTTCCGCGGAAACCCAATGAAACTTTCATTTTATTCCAATTACCACTTGTTTACACGTTACGGGGAGAATCCAAGGATATTAATTGCATACATAATTAGTAGATAATTTATCAGTAATAAGGAGCACTCCGTTGTTATTGTGCAGATAATATACTTTTTCGATTAAGATATGACTTCAATTTCAAATGAAATTAAATAAATTTGAATCATGCAAATTTGCTTCGATTATTATAGGGCGAAACATACAATTATTACCCTTTTAAGGATTATCTCATTTTCGTTGACGCGTATCATTAAGATGGTGGAATTTTAAAAAATAAAAATTTACACATTTATTTAATTCAATGGAGCTGGGTGAAGAAAATTGATTTCAAAATCGAAAATATTTGTTGAACAATTGAGAAATACTATTTCATTGAGATTTCATCTTCCGCGTTCATCGTCATTCATCTTTATCCTTTTCAGTCATTTTCATAGCAAACTTCCTGCTTTTTACAGATTTTGTTTGGACGTTAGCATTACGCGTTCTTGCATTACACGATGATGAAATGATATTGGTTTTCTCGCCAACAACTTTGACTCTCTTCAACAAGAAAACTTATGTATTAAAATAAAAGTAAAATAGCACACGATCATCAGCGTAGTGGCCGAGTGGTAATATGCGTCATCATTTTTTAAAAAACAGATTAAAGAATCTTATTTTGATTTAGTCATGCGGCATTTGTTTCCTTTAAGACTAAAACGAACGTATATACGCGCCGACTAGCAACGGAGTCTCTGTTTATATTAAAAATATTATACTTTATGCGGCAAGCTTTTTTATTGATTTATAGTTTAAAAATAAAATTGTTATAAAATAATATAATATAAGACTGGATAAGCAAACTGCGCCCAAAAATTTCTCAACTGCAAAAATGGGGGACGGGGGGGAAGGCGGTCGCCATTTTTCAATAATTATGTTAATTACCCCCATCGATCCCTTTAAATTGGCGTACATCGTGGACGATCAGGTCAGTTCAGATCTGAATACGGACGAACAGACATCTGTTGAATTTGAGTAAATCGTTCTTAAGGAACTTTATCAATTTCATTTGAATTATTAAATTTAAAAATATTTTTTCGTCATAATCCTGCAGCAGTTTTCTCCAGAAAATGTTTACCGTGAGTCTTGCCTACTTTTATTCTTTAAATTTGCCGATGATTTTTCTCTTATAAATATTAATTTTGCAATTCAACATTTATATTAACAATCAATAACTATTTCGTGTTTTCTTCTTTACAGCCAGCGCAAATGAAAGTCCTGCAACGCGGCATTGAACTATTACGGGTGGCTGAATACGTGTCTCAGTATTATATTGACATAGAATGGGACGCAACGACGGCCTTCCCTCGTATCCTGTCTCGTCGTCTTGCGACTATTCCAGAAGAGGACGAGAACGAGAACGCAATCGAAAAACCAGAAGACGATGCGCGCCCTAGTTACGACATTGTGCACGCCACCTTCAAAAGACTTTTCCCCGAGGACTTCGCCCCACCGATTGTCGCTCCTGTCAACTACAGTATTTTACAATATTCTCTGCAATTTGCTGAATTGATGCTCTTCGATGAAGGTGCGATAGAAATGAAGAGAGAATATGACGAAGACGACGATGACGAAACAGTCTCAGTTCGCATAACATATTTATAATAATATAACTATTTTTTTTTACATTTGTTAACTATTTTTAAGAAACCCAGCGACATTGTACATAAATTCGGTCATTTTATATTTGAATACATATTTATAGCTAAACAAAAAGATTTTTTTAATTATTAATTCGTCAAATTTAATCATGTCCAGGTTTTTTTTTCACGGATAAGATTGGGTTAGTAGGACTGATCGCTTTCTCCTGCGGTTCGTTTTAGATAACTATCTCAGTATCCATGTCATATTCGGGAGTCTAAGAGCCCAATATCGTTTGCTTATCAAACGATCGACATATTTAAAAAAAAAAAACAACAACAACAAATGAACCTTAATTTTGAGCAGAAGTTTTCTGAAAGGCTATTTCTCAATTATCCAACATCTATCTCGTGATGCTTTCCGTAATGCATAATTTTAAACGCCATTTGAAGAGGAGAGATTTGTGTCATTAACTATAATTAATGCAACGGCAAATGTGTTAGGCAGGAAGTTCATAAATAATCGATTAACAGCATCATTTTAAGGATTATCTCATTTTCGTTGACGCGTATCGTTAAGATGGTGGAATTTAAAAAATCCATTTAATAACTTGTCGATTTGTTTACAATTATCAATTATAATAACATCTAGAAAAATATCTTTTACAATATAGAAAAAAGAAGGCGGAAATCTTCAATTATTGGCCACATAAAAATATCTATAAAACATTGATTCGAAACATATTGAAGATTTAGATATGACTCATATATTTTTACAATCTTTATTTCCATTACCTTGTGGGCTTTTTGTTTGAGCCTCTCTCCTCTCCTAACTATCAATTCGGACAACGACGACGAGCTTTTATGCCTTCAAGCGCTACGCAATATTATAGATAGTTGATATTTGAAAATTAGTTTTTTTTTACATCGATTTTGCTCTCAAGTTTTCATTGATTTAAAAATTTACATTAATTGCCTCTGTTTTCTTCAAATCAAGAAATACTTCGACGTTCTGTTGAAATATGATAAAAAAAAACAGAACGTCGACGTCGAAGTATTTCTTCGACGTATGAGTAATGATTAGGGCTAGTCTGCTTAAAAACTCCGTTTTAAAGTAATATTTTTCACATTCTTAAGCCAGTTTTATCAATCTACTTACTTAACTCTTAGTATAATGGTTAAAAATATATTTTTTTAGTAATATTTCAATTTTTGCATGCTTACTGTAAATTTGTTAAAGTTAAGACAAGTTGATAATATGTATGTTATAAGTTATAATATGTAGTTTAAAGTTTATAAGTTAATATGTTGTTTATTTGTCAGTTGGCAATTTAGAGACTCCAATTACTCGAATATACTCAAGTAGTTTCAGATGTTTCAAAATATATTTATTTATTAAAATTTGTGTATATAAATAGATGATTAATTAATAAGCTAATTTCATTAATACATTTATATCAATTTATAAAACATATATTTCAAAAACGATAGATTATTAAACGTCTCAAATTCTCGCATAACGGCAAATAGTCAATGGCAAAACTGGGCAAAACCATTTAAATAATATATTACCTGATAGTAAAATCCACGCGCAAGACTCAGTTAAACGCAACGGTTAACATTATGTATATATATATATATATATTAAATAAATACAATTTGGTAAATATATCTTCTAGTATTACTCCAGTATTTTTCAAAATACTCGAGTATAGAGTACTTGAAAAATGGACGAGTATTCGATACTCGAATTGGAGTCTCTATTGGCATCAATGAATGCGTTGAAAATATTGTATTTTGATGTGCAAATTTATTCGAATAAATTTTAGTATAATTTGTCTATCGCTGAATATAAACAAAGAATAAAGTTTAGAGGAAGTAATTTTTTTTTCGTTCACTACTTTTATATAAGCTTCTTATTGAAACTTCTAAACCGGGTTTTAATCGAGTTTTAAGTTTTTTTTAAATTTCCGCTCCCAATGTGGAGCATATGGACTCCTATTGGAGTTTATCTCAACAGACGTGTTTCTACGAGAACTACTTGTTACTCAGTTGCTCAACCTCTCTTTTTCCAAAGAGAGTAAGAATATAACGAAAAGGCTAAGAGAGGACTAGTGGTTAGCCAATCGCTCTTGATACGCCCCGTTTATAGGAAGGGATGGGCGGGAGGGTGGAATTCAAGACATTACAAACATCCATGCCTTTGAACAGAAATTCATAGATCGATTGAAAAATCAATTTATAAAACTGTCCGCACTGGGATTCGTACCCGTGACCTCCGCAGCGGTAGCCAACGACGTTGACCCATCAACCACACAGGCGGCAAACGATATATTGGAGTTCAAATATCGGTTCTTTCATAAGTTGGTTTTTGTATAGGTTCTAGTTATTTTATAATAAAACTTTTATAGTTTATCTCCCCTTGAATATTTTTTTATGAATTTGTGAAACAATTCAATTATTTTATTGTTGAAAATAGAACTTAGTGATTAAACCAAATTGCAATTTAAAATTATCATTTATTCTCTTTTTATTTTGTGACCGTTGCAATTTTGTTATCACATATATATTTTTAAAATAGAATACAGTCAGATTAAACAGTTGTCAAACATGATGTTTTTGTATTATGCCTAATATTTAAATTATAATTACGCTTTCATTTACCATTAAATTCATTGTTAACCTTTAGACCGCAGAAAATATACATTTCTTTGCAAATATTTAACGTTTATTTCTTAGTCATAAATTTGAAGAGAAAAATGCAATTTAAACATATGTAGTTGACTAAACAATATATGTACAATTTATTGATAGAAGACGTTTTAAATTATTACAAAAACATCAAGAATTTAATTGAAAATAGAAAAAAATATACATACAAAAGTACGCATAGATAATTTATGATAAGGTGCAAAAAAAAATGCTACACAAATAAAATACAACAATAAGTTAATCAAAAATAATGGATTCAAAAATTAAATGATTCAAATTTGTTATAACTTAAAATCCGAAATTTTTCTTTTTCTGTGTTTTTTCAAGCTCTATTAAAATATTGACATCTCGTAATTTACAAAAAAATAATTTTATTGAAATTGTTTTAAAGTTGAAAACACGTAACAGAAAAAAGGCCCACCAAACTGCCAGAAGATAGTAGAAGAGCTACATCGTTTTCCTACTATTTGAAAATAGGTGAGAAAAAATTCATCATGTTTACTGCAACATAACTATTATGTATAATTTTTCTATTATACCATGGATGAAGTTAAAACAGGTGCATTGATTTGATCAAAATACAGTGGAACCCCCAGTTACACTACCCCGAATTACGCGCTGGCTTAAAATATTCGCCACAAATCCCCTAATTGCACGGTCGCATTCCATTGTCGTTACTACGAGATGGTCGTCTGTGCCGCGCATACAGTCAAATTTTGGCTAGCGTCTGTGTATTCAACACGTGCCAGGCTATACATGCTTAGCGGGCGACTGTCCATGTGTGGGATTTTGGCGCCCTTTGCATTTTATCATTTGCTAACTAAATATTTCGTCAATATTTTTTTTGCAAAACTTAAGGAATATCTTAGTTTTGCATTTTTTGCGGAAAACCCCAAATCTCTAATTTTGTATGAGATTCACACCCCCAATTACACTACCTCGAATTACACTGTCCCGGCTTTTGTGTAAATGAAGGTTTTACTGTACTTTGAATTGTTTCCTCGTGTCATCACAAAAGAAGAAACAAAATTAAAATTGTTAACTCGTATCAAACATTCTTGTTAATAAAAAGTTTATTTAATTAATATTGTGTCGACAGATTATTTTAAAATATACATAATAATTATTTTACTCCAAAGTGTCTTTCATTTTCATTGATTTCCCAATACTTATTAATTTATACAGTTTTTTGGCTCTCCTGTAAAATTGAACACACGTCGGTGTTGTCAACTTATGGCCATCGATATATCGTATTTATCGGTGATAATCATATTTCTCTATTAATTGTGAGTAAAGCTATATTTGTTGCAAATCGGAATGCATTTCCTACGACAGTAAGTAGTGGGGCAATCCTTCAAATTAACAATTAAATACATATTACCTTTCTTATAGATGTCAAAAAATCATTACAATCAGTTCAGGTTCAATTACCGATCTGCGAGCATCAAACCAAAACGAGTGCAATTTTGGAAGATTTTCTAAATTCATTCGATTGTGTTTAATTTTACATTATTTTAACAATGCTTTTAAGTGCAATATATTGTTGTATTTATTGATACAACGAAAAAAAAAATTTTAGAGTGTGACAAGTCTTCTTGTTTATTTTAATTCGTATTTTTCTGTGACATTTCTGACAGTTATGCTTACCGTAAGTTGCTGTGTTGATTTTATCCCTACCGTTGCCATGCAACAATTATTTTCAACTGCTATTACATTTAATACTTTTTTTATGAACAAATGTTCGACTTTATGAACTATATAAATGGCATTAACTGAGATTTAATTATTGAAAACTTTAATGAATCGTCATTGCTTTGAAATACGTTGGTTTTTTCAATCAATTCTTAAAATATTAAATTGGATTATTTAGAGTTTATTTTTCTTCATTTATTTCAGCTTACCGACATTTACTGTATATTTATTTAATGTTAATAACAATAAATTGACTCAGATCATATTAATTACATGATCCTTTTATAATTATCAAACCCGGCTTGTTCCAAAATAAGCGAGAGATGAAATAAGAATGTTATTTAATAAATAACAGTACATTTTTTAGTATTTTTAGAAATCAACTTCAAACCTGGCTTGTTATACATACAAAATATTATTTCAAACTAATGCAAAACTAAATATACTTTTATAATGTATATTCTTTTTTTTTGACCATGTCCGCTCCCAATGTGGAGCATATGGACTCCTATTGGAGTTTATCTCAACAGAAGTGTTTCTACGAGAACCACTTGTTACTCAGTTGCTCAACCTCTCTTTTTCCAAAGAGAGTAAGAATAGAAGGAAAGGGCTAGGACAGGACTAGTGGTTAGCTAATCGCTCTCAATACGCCCCGTTCATATGATAAGATGAGTGGGAGGGGAGAATTCAAGACATCACATACATCCATGCCTTTGAACAGAAATTCATAAATCGATTGAAAAATCAATGTGACCTCCGTAGCGGTAGCCAACGACGTTGACCACTCGAACACACAGGCGGCAAATATTCCATATTCTTTTACAAAATGAAATCCAAGGTTCATTTTTCAACCATTTCGAAACGAGCCGGGTTTGCAAATAATGGCCCCACATAACCGTCACTCCTCAAATATATTGATAGCTGTAAGGAAACAGCACGTGAACATTTTTAATTTTTATAATAAATCAATATGTTATGTTACATATTTAATTATAATTTTCAAAATTTAGATGCACTGATTCCGATCTTACACAAATAACAGTTAAACATCAACATACAGTGACAATAAATTCTCAAAGTGTATAATCAATGCATAATCTGAGTTATTTCAGACAAAGAATCTCTTTTTTTACATTTTTTTTATGTCTTTTAATGTGTTTACTGTTAGTACTTGGTGGAATGGCATTATAATAAAAATAATGAAACATTTCCAGTAAAATTTATTGGATCAGGACCGGTTTCGCTCATTGTTAACATTGTCAACTAGGGCATCCAATCCTGGGATCCCGTTCAATTTTCTGAGCCCGAAATCTCGGGATTGACTTAGTCACGATCCCGGGATTTCGGGATTAAGAAATTTTTAGCAAATCCCGAAAATTGACACGAAATTGGCAAACTGTGGATTTGAAATTCCTCGGCGATCTAAAAAAAAAAAACGTTTTCGTGACAAATTGGGGAAAAAGTATTTTGTATATAGTTATATATATAGTTCTTGTACTTTGCTACAATTTATTTACTTAGTTGTAATACCAACTGTTTGTCATACCTTGTTTTTTTTACTTAGCTTTTGTATAAATATCACTGTTTCTTTGTATTTCTTATCAGTTGACAATACTCACAATGAGCGAAACCGGTTCTGATCCAATAAATTTTATGTGGAAAAAGTACTAAAAATGTTTATTTTTATTGTTGTTTTATGTACCGACTTCCGCCTGATCGGTGACAATATTATGACCTGTATTAAATGAAGATGTATTAAATAAAATATATTTGTTCCTATGTATCAAGACGTACTCTATAAATATCTTAATTTTATGTTATCCTTCTGTGTTTTAATAAATTAATAAGTAATTTTTAAATAATGCTTTTTTTTGTTATTGTTACAGGAAGCCGAGAGGGAAGCCGCCAGACGCAGTTTTGCTTTGATGCAGTATGCTGCGTCGGAAGCCCAGTATCTGATCGAACGGGAGTGGGACTATCAAAACTTGACGCCAATCTATCCTCGTACTCTGAACATCAACGACCCTAGAGCACGACGTCCGGACGGAGCCATCCGAATAGGTAAGTCAATGCTATTTTTCCTCCCTTAATCATGACAGTTAAAATTAATTTAACGGCATGTAAGCGACAAATCTTAAACAGAGCGAGGAGGAAAAATGATTTATACTTGTAATATAAGTGTATTAGCGCGCCGGCATTAGCGCTCTGGGGTTAGCGCGCAGTACAACCTCGACTTCAGCGAGTGGGACCTTAACCTTTCCCTTACTATGCAATTAAGCACAATCTCCTGAGCTGTGTATCCGTTACACATCAGGCAAACAAGGGTGAATCATGACAATTATATGTAGTACTGCTGTAGTAGTGTTATATAATTGTCATGATTCACTCCCGTTTGTCTGATGTGTAACGGATACACAGCTCAGAAACTTGTGCTTTTTAGCATAGTAAGGGAAAGGCTAACGCGCAATGTTGTATCGTCGCCTGCTGTGGCCCAGTTGGTTAGAGCTTGCTCTACCGATCACGCAGGTCTGGGTTCGATTCCCGGTAAGATCACAGTGAATTTGAGAATTATTCAATTCAATGTTGTGATCGAAGACTGGGTGTTTGTGATGTCAATTCACATTATTTCCGCTCTTTTCATCCTTTTAATCCTTTAATAAATTGGTGTAGCAATAGCGATTAGTTAACCGCTAGTCCTGTTCTAGCCTTATCTTTCTTTCCCTACTACTCACTTTGAAAAAAAGTGAGGTTGAACATAATTTGCATTTGACCCAAAATTTGTTATGTGTGGGTTACGTTATTTTTCATTTCCACAGTCGATATGTATGTACATATATGAGGATTATTGTTAATCTTTTCAATATGAAATTGTTGCTTGTAGCATTTAAACATTCGTTGTTATTTTTTTACAGTACTCGATACCCGCCCCAGTCACGAATTATTAGACGAGGCATTTAGAAGGCTATTCCCAACTAATTTACCTCCAACAGAAGTAAGTTTATTCGACTGTTTATTATCATGATATTAAAAATATATTTACGTTTTGCAAAATGTTTGGAATGTATTGTAAAATAAAATCTTTCAAACAAACGTCCACATAATACTAAATCAACAATGGAATTAAATATAGCGGCTAGGTAAAGTTGAATCCTTGAGATTAGTGCATTATTTTGTATATTAGAACTAGGGTGTCCAATCTCGGGATCCCGTCCAATTAAGCGATCCCGGGATTTCGAGATTGACAAATTTTTAGCAAATCCCGAAAATTTATAACGATTCACGGAGAAATTTTGGGTAAATCGGTAAATTACTATAGGGTTTTGAGATTTTAAAATTCCTCGGTTGGCTATAAAAAAAAACAAGGCACCAAAACTTTTCTCAAATTATACACAATTTCACGTCGAGTGCCCAATCCCGGGATCACAAAAAGGCTCCGGGTTTGGATAATTTAATTACAACATATTATGAATATATTTTTAGTCATGTTCGCTCCTAATGTAGAGCATATGGCATCCAAATGAAGCTATTGAATGCCTACATGAATATCTCATCAGCAGTCTTCTACAAAAACTTTTTGTTACCTGAGTAAAAGTTGAGTTACTGATAGCTCAATTTTTCTTGTTCAAAAAGAGTAGTAATAATACAAGAATAAGGCTAGGACAAGACTAGTGGTTAATGGGTCCATATTATTATAAATCAGAGTTTTATAAAATGGTGATAGCTTCCAGAATTAATGAGCCTTTTAAAGGTGTAAATATATTTTTAAGAATACTTTCAATGGATAATCTAAGTTATTTTATTTTATATTATTTTTTAAGAAACCTTTAATTAGCGAAAGATATTACTCGTTTATGATTATGAAATATATATTTAATGAATAGATAACGATTTTAATTTAGTCGCCCGGTATTGCGAATCCAGTTGACCGTTTTTACCTTTTTTTAAACTTTATTGTTTTACTATTGTTTAATGTGAAATACCGGTATTGATAAATTCGTTAATTACTGCAATCGCTATTTCAATAATGTTGAAATACTATTCTGCTTTTTGAGACCGCATTATCATTTTTTAAGTACCAAGCACATAACTTTTACTTATTAATGCTACAAAAAACAGTTATATAATTTAATTTTGCATATTAAAACATTGTTCGTTTTCCATGTCCAGGTTGATCCAGCAAATTGCGGAATTCTCCATTTTGCACTCGCAGAAGCTGAACTGATGCTCAAAGACGCCGGTGATGAAGAGCTGATAGACTCTCCATCAGTCAATCTTAGGAAGAGTCAACCGGAAAATATTTCATTTCAATGTCAAACCGAATATGCAGATCGGTGATAATTTTTTTTTTACGAATATTATTGTATTCTTTTACACATCGCTTTTTATTAAAGAAACTTGTCACTTTGAACTGTGTTGTTATTGTATTTAAGAATATAATACAATTTTTGATATTTTTGAGATAAGCATGCCAAAAATACTGAATGTTGATGGGCTGGGTATTAATATTATGTTTTTACACTGTTTAAGCCAGTGGTCTCCAAACTTAATAAGGATGTGAGCTACTTTCGGAAA
Source organism: Himalopsyche anomala (assembly GCA_031772345.1). NCBI lineage: Eukaryota > Metazoa > Arthropoda > Insecta > Trichoptera > Rhyacophilidae > Himalopsyche > Himalopsyche anomala. The sequence continues at coordinate 23,829,785 of CM062832.1, read as the reverse complement.
TTGAAATTGTCTGGTGAGCTACCTACACATATTCCTTCTTCATAGTTTTTTGTCATCGGCCCTTATCGTAAAATACACAAATAATATTATTATATTACTTAAAATAAATTGAAACATCAGATTTTCTAATAAAACATCAATTATTTATTTGTAAACAAAATAATAATTGTAAAATACGTGTGAGTAAAATTAAATATAAAATCAAAGTAAAAATAATTCGTAAAAAGAATGGCATTAACTTTCAGTCAAATTTTCTTAAATTCTCGGTGAGTACCTTGTCACTTCCATCCGAATGCAATCAATAAGATGTACATCGGTGAGTCTGTTTATATATTTACTCTTAACCACATTCATAGAAGAAAACGTTGTTTCACATAAGTAGGTAGAACAAAACAATGCCTTCATTTGTTTTATTTTTACTTTCGTAGTTCAATGATAAAATTTCATATGCAAATATTTATTTATTTATAAAAAAATGATTAAATATCTTACGCGAGCTACCGGAAGCTCGCGAGCGACCGTTTGGCGATCACTGGTTTAAGCCATTGGCAAAGATCACCATAAGCTCACATTTTTAAACGAATAATAATGATATGGTTGGAAAAAATCAATCGGCGATCAGTATTTTTCATGGTGAAATAGCCTATTTCGCATCTTGATGAAGAAAATGTTATTTTTCACTTGCGATAAATATTCATAGTAATTAACAGGATACTTACTTTTAACAACCTCATTTGACAGAATTAAAAACATTCAACGTTTATTACAAGCTAAAATTTTCCTGGAAAACAATATTGAACTAAATGGTCTATTTTGGAAGACGAGGTTTAACATATGTACTAGAGATCTGCACGGTCGAATTTTTACAAAATTACCCGGTCGGAGCCTGAAAAACTCAAGCCCGACTTGGCCCGGACCCAAGTACAATACCACACTTGTTACCCGAACCCGATCCGAAGACCAGATTTATACTCCTCAGCCCGAAAAAAACCCGTTGTTTACAAATTTATAACAATTTACGATTCACTATAGAACTGGTAATAATTAAAATTAGCATGGCTGACTTATGACACGAACGTAGTCTGAAATATTTTTCTGAATAAATAAATTCTTTATCCGGGCACGGCCCGAGCTTGAATCTCAATTGTGCTTACCCGCCCGAACCAGGCCCGCGGGCCGGGCCGGATAGGAATCCGTGGGCCAGACCCGGGCCCGTGCAGACCACTAATATGTACATATGTTGTTTGGTTTTTATCCATTCGGTTAGCGGCGGTTCAAATACCCTAAACATTCAATGTACGTTAACATTTCAACTGATTTATGGATTTATTTAAAAGAAAAAACTTAAATTAATAACTTGACACGTATTTCGCCACTCTGAGAAACATCATCAGACTCACTATATAGCAAGGATATTTTTCGTTTAATTTTTAATTAATTAGACAATCATTAAAAGTATTTTGATTTTTTCAGATTATTTTTACACAATAATTTCTTTTTCAAGTCTGGAATAAGTTATTTAACTTCTACTCCCGAATCCTGTAAAATCGCATTGCGTATTTTCTTACTCTATTCAAACATTCATGTTCAACAAAGACATATCTTTCAATATAGTATAATCATTTTAATTTCTAATTACAAACAATTTAAAAAAAATACAATAGAATATAAATCTCCAAGCTCTATATCGCAGCAGGCTAGTTTTAAAAATGTTTTTTTTCTCGCAATTAGCACTCAAGGGTTAAAAAAAACACTAATTATAAACCGTTCACTTTTTTCTTGCCCACGATTGCCTTCTGCAATGTTTTTTTTATTATTATGTTTTCTAAATCCACCCCGTAGACCGTGCATCATTGCAATTGCAAAAATCACTCGCCCATAAGGGGGTTGAAAAATATATACGGCAGTACGATTTTCAACGATGCCTGGCTCGCTCCAACTATAGCACTCCACAGCGCACACTCTCAAACCGTGGTCCGCAGACAAATTATTTTAGTCAATCATTTATGATTCGTATTATTTATTGTTAATATCAATTTAATTCTATTGCAAGTATTCTCAGTGCTAAACTGATTTGCTTCTCGAAACTCATTTATTTTTCTCCATTTGAATATTCAACCGTATCTACTAAGGCATCCAATTCCTAACCTTTCCCGGTAATGTAGTCTTGGGATTGAATATTCACCATTTAATCGTGAACAAATTTGAGATTTCCAACGTTTTCATATCCTAAAGATTAACGGATTTCCAGAGATGAATTGAAGGAATTTGCGAAATTCCGAAAATTAGAATATGTGTGACGTTTTTTTAACTCTTTCGGGGATCTCGAAAAATTTTCTCACTGACCGATTTCAAAAATCCTGGAATTTTCGGAATTCACAAAATGACAAAACATCCGGACCTTTTTTTAGGTCTCACGTGCGAAATCCCAGGATTTGTACAGTCACAATTTCGGGATCACAAAATTGAACAGGATCCCGAGATTGGACGCCAAATATGTATTATAAACAAACTGAGATACACTGTCGCAAATAGTATTATTATTAAAATGTTTGGTAAAATACATCGGGAAGAATTGAGATTTTAACATTATTTTTTACACGAATCTTTAAATCCCAGGATCGGTATTAAGACAATCCCGGCATTGGATGTCTACATACTTCAGAAAAAACTTTAAAAATATTATTTTTTTGGCTGAAATATTCGATTAATTTGCTCATTAGATGAACTGGATCACAACGAACGCCTTAAAGCTTCTGGACAACTATAAGAGTGTAGGATTTCACAATCCTTGTATTTTCTGCACCTCATAAGCACCTAGCCTCTTCATACACGTCGGTTCGTTCGTTTCTTCTAATTCAATTCAACGATAATTAATGTTTCATCATTGTATTATTGCTTAAGTAAAAAGTTTTAAATATTTCAAAGACCCATTCAAAATTTGGTAACTTTTATTTTTTCTTTTTAACATTAATCACTGTAAGAGTTAGAATAATGTAAAAGTAAACGAGTGAGACTAGGGAAAGACTTGAAAATAGCTGATGGCTTCAGTTTTACTCCGTTTTAAGAGAATGCATCAAGAATAAAATGATTGGCAAGTGCATTGAATACAAATCCGTTAACCGTTTGATAAATAAATCAATGAAATTGTTATTACTAAGATTCTAACTCATAGACACCGATAATGAAAAGAATAAATTTGCAAGAGCTTTGGCCACTCGGCAACATATCAATCCATAAAATAACAATCCATAAAACATCTTTTATTTACAAACATAGTTAGTTTTGATTAGATCGCTTATAATTTTATTTTTTTACCATGTCCGCTCCCAATGTGGAGCATATGGACTCCTAATGGAGTTTATCTCACCAGAAGTGTTTCTACGAGAACTTCTTGTTACTCAGTTGCCCAACCTCTCTTTTTCCAAAGAGTGTAGAAATAGAAGGAAAGGGCTAGGACAGGACTAGTGGTTAGCTAATCGCTCTCGATACGCCCCGTTCATAGGATAGAATGGGTGGGAGGGGGGAATTCAAGACATCACATACATCCATGCCTATGAACAGAAATTCAGATTGAAAAATCAATTTATAAAACTGCCCGTGCTGGGCATTTGAACCCGGGACTAAGTAGCCAACGACTTTGACCACTCGAACACACAGTGGCTTATAAAATAATAAATTTTAATCAAAAAATGCTTGCGAATATGTACGAATTAAAGTTTTATTTTCATTTACGTTAACTTTTATATTTAAATTGTTTAATGTTTTTAATACATATGATATATTTTATGAGAGATTTTCAATTTTGACGAGTTTTAGTATAAATAAATTAAAACACAACTTTCCACTTAACTCTTCGACAAAATTTTAGCTATTATATGTGGAATATAGAAAGATTTTTCCATTTTATTTAACAACACATTCGGGAAAGTCGTACATGTATTTTCAAAAGGGTTTGGAAATCAATTAGAGGTACAATAAAATTGATCGTATTCCAAGCACGGTTATGTAATTTAAAAAAAAAAGAAAACAATTTTTTAATATTATACATAACATAGTTTAATGATGACAAAATGTACAAGACAGCAAATGTGAATTGGTAAAGTGAATTCGATGCTTTAATACTAGTATATATAATCAATAAGTAGAAACTGATTAAATTGCAGAGTCATAAAAAAGAAACATTTAAAAATTGATCTATGAATTCGTTTCACAAGACGTGTATGCTATTTATGTTTTCTTGCTTTTCTTAACTTGATCTTTCTTTTTTTACTATTTTGAAAAGAGTGATGGGATAATGTGTAACCAAACCTGTCATGTCTCTGATAGGACCCTTTCCAGCGCGGGACAGATCATCGAGAGGGTTGACAGCTTCAGATACCTCGGCGTACATATCCCCGTAGACGGTAGTACAAAAAAGGAGCTCGTCATTCGTTTAGGAATGGCTGGAGCTACATTCAACTCAATGCGGACTGTCTGGGACACACAGCTGTACTCGATTAAAACCAAATATCACTTATTCAACGCTTGAATTCTGCTGGTACTGCTTTACAGTTGCGAAGACTCAATCCTGCCTGCCTCTTCTTTCGACCGGTGGGATTCCGGCGCCCCGGACGTCCGTCGGGTACTATCCAAAAGATGTACTCGGCGGAACTGAGGGATGCTGGCATGTCATAGGAGGAAGCAAAGCAATTGGCGGGAGACAGGGAAACATGGAGGTGCCGCGTGGCGACCGTATGCTCCACATAGGGAGCGAATATGGCGAAAGAAGAAGAAGAAGTGATGGAATAATAGAAATAACTCATATCAGTTCTCATAAAATCATATTATGTTTCAATGATTTCGTATCCGGAATCTATACACTCTACAGAAGAGAACGTGATTGAACAAAGAAATGAGATTTAAAAAAAATCGTAAATCAAAGAAATCATTGAGACATATTATCTCTATATTATATTTTTTTTTACTTATCTCACTGTTGCTGTCAGGTTGCAATATTTAATTGAATAACAGCGAAATTAGTCTACCTTTATTTTATTGGCTATTTTATTGATACAATGTAAACAAACCATTAGATTCAACCCATTTCCTTTATGACTGTGTAGGCAAAATTAAAAAAGTATGTTATGTCTTATTTAATATTATTTTTACGACCTGGAATCGTGTGTAAAAATTAACTCTTTCAATCATCCGCTTCCTGTAAATTGACAGTTGATATACGTAGAATATATTATAATATGTTCCAATTAGAAGTGAAATGAGTCAAATGGAATTTAGAAAAAAATAAGTGAGATGCGTTGTAATATTGTACACATCTTTAAGAATCGTAAAAGTAAAATTAACTCAGGTAAAACACATTTCAATAGTGTTTATCTCCGTAAAATAAAAATATGCAATCCGTCAAAATACCAAGTATGTAATTGTATTTAAATGTCCTAGAATAATGTTTTACTATTTTACTAGTTGGCTCACTTCATCTCTTGAGGACTCATTATTATAATGTATTTATTTCAACTTTTTTTTTCGTAACATATGTTTATTACCGAAAAGTATCCTTTCTGTGTTTGGAAGAGGTCATGGTTGAAATTATTTAAAAAGACGTTGAGAATATCTGAAATCGCAAAAACTTTTTACAAAAGATGCAAGTAACGCTGCGTGTAGGAATTTCTGTATAAAGGCGTCATAGAACATCTAAGAAAATGCACTCGAGTCAAGATTTTCTTCCAGGGTTGCATTAGTCTAAAAAATGGGGTTATTAAAAGTATTTTTTTTACTTCCGTGACGAATCTCTCAAAATTTCTTCGACCGATTTACATTTGAAGACATGTGTGTTTGTGATACCTTAAAAAATTCTATCACCCTCGCAAATCTAAAAGCATCAAGACAAAGCAAGAGCGGTTTGTTAACCAATAGTCCTGACGTAGCTCTATAATTTTATTCTTACTTTCTTTGAAAAAAAAAGACAGGTTGAGGAACTGAGTAACAAACAGTCCTCGTAAAAATGTATGTCAAGATTCCTCACTAGGAAGCCATATGCTACACGTCGGGATCGGACATGTATGAGAAAAAATCTTAAGTGACTATCTTGAGAAGAAGTGAGCTTAATAAAGTTTAATTTAAGAAGTGAATAATCTAAGTTATTTTATATTAAAATGAACATATATCTAAAGGCTGCCATATGCTCTGATAACCTGGTGTTCCGTGTTCTTTGTGTTTTGTCGATATAAAATTTGGTACAACAAGAGCATTGTAATTTATTAATCCCGGATTTATTTAAATAATGTATTTTATCTTTATTGTTAACTAATAATTTGCAGAGTTTTTACAGTAAAAAGCTGGTCTAACACTATCAGCTAGCTGTATATAAATATATTCATAAACCTTTTCCGACAAACAAATAAATATAATTCTTAAAACCACTCACTACTCAAATCTTTGGGCATTCCCATGAGCTTACCCTTTTCGCCAGCAATGGCTTTAGACTCAGTGATACATTTATTTATTATATAAACACGAAACATTCATTTACTAAGCGTCAGTTCAAGTTCATCCGTGCACTTGAACGCCTGAAGATGCCGAAAGGCGAAACCTGGGTCGTTAGTGACAAAATCTGTGGGAGTGTACATAATTTTAACGATTCAAATTGAACATATACAAAATTACCGCCGAATCCATCGAAAGTAAAAAGTGAGTGTAATTGGGGGTTCCACTGTATAAGCTTTTAAACATCCGTATTTCATTTGGAAAACCGTTGTGACGTCGTAGACTGCCATGGACGATGCCGTTTGAAAACATGAAATAAAATATTAATTCGTATTTTTCATTGTCTGATACTGCCGCCCATCATATCACAGACACCATCTTGTCTAAAAACCTTTTAGCAACTCCATTATCGAAGCACTATTCTGCAATCTTAGATTATTAACTCTACATATTAAGTACACTGCACGGCAAAATTGTTTTTGATTAAGTGATAATGACGTCAAACGAATAGAGGCATCGTCCCAGATTAAAATTTTAACTTAATTTGGTTCACGAATTTTGCTTTGTCTACAAAGTTTTAAGTATTTGAAACCACAAAGCAGTAGACGCAGAAAATAATACTAGAAAATATTTGCATTGGCAAAGTGAATATTAATGAAGTGGCAGAAGTTCATCAAAAAGAGTTAGCTATTTTCAACATGATTATAACATATTTGAATACATTACTTTCTTCAATAAATTTTGGATTTTTCTGCTGATTTTAGAATGATTTATTATACTAATAGGAGTAAACCATGATACTCGAAAGGTATCAACTGACATTTTTTTACTCTTTATTTGAATAAAATAAGGTCGTGTGTCTTAGTTTAATGAGTTTACTGTTAAAAACTATTTTTTTTTAAATTTACACTAAAAAACGACGGCTTTATATAAATATATATATATTAATCCATGTCCGCTCCCAATGTGGAGCATATGGCCTCCTAATGGAGGTGTCTTAACAGTATTTTTTTCTGCGAGAACTGTTTGTTACTCAGTCGCTCAACCTCACTTTTCTCAAAGTGAGTAGTAGGGTATTGCTACACCCAATTATCAAAGAATCAGAAGGATGGAAGGAGAGGAAATGATGTGAATTGACATCATAAACACCCAGTCTTCGATCACAACTTTGAATTGAATAATTCTCAAATTCACTGTGATCTTACCGGGAAACGAACCCAGACCTGCGTGATCGGTAGAGCATGCTCTAACCAACTGGGCTACAGCAGGTGACATTAGTATTATAATATACAATTGCATTTGCAGCTTTGTTATTCCACAGGTTCTGTAACAAATTGTGACTTGTGTGTTCAGACAAACTATGGTATCGTTATTTGCAAACGATTATCTCTCACAAGAACCTACATAGATACATATGTATATGCAAACAAAATAATACACAGAATGGCTGCAAGTTTTTAATTTAGCCATATCGGATCAAATATTGTGACCGTGTACAAATAAGATCTCGAAATAACAATCATTTTTTAAAAAAATCATATTTTAAGAACCTAAGAGCTCTCCGAACTAAAAATTATTTTAACAACCAGCTCGACAGAGCTGGTACAAACCCAAAGCAGCACATCACTGCTTAGAGCAAGGGTTACCAACCCCATGCCCGTCAACTATTTTAAGATTGCCAAGAGCAAAAAAAAATACGAGTTTCGGAGATATTTTCGGGAAAACGGTAAATTCATGGGTTTTGAGATTTTGAATTTTTCTCGCCGCCCTGCCAATATTTCAGATTGCGCTCTGAAGTCTTAAAAAAGTTGGTAACCCCTGGCTTAGAGTGTGTAGTTTGGTGGCCCTCGGGTAATATCTTTTATGAACTCTTTCCGTCAAGATCGCGTGCGCAGTGCATCAGATTTAATAATAATATTTTAATTTCATTAGCTAAGTGCATTTTATGTATTTCTAATTGAGGATAATCACCTTTGTCCGCAGTCAACAAAGCCATACCCTGTGACACATTTGTTGACTCATCACCATTTTATATCACAAGCTTAAGACATTTTTTTTTACCATGTCCGCTTCAAATGTAGAGCATATGGACTCCTAATGGAGTTTATCTCAACAGAAGTGTTTCTACGAGAACTTCTTGTTACTCAGTTACTCTACCTCTCTTTTTCTAAAGAGAGTAGGAATAGAAGGGTAGGGCTAGGACAGAACTAGTGGTTAGCTAGTCGCTGTCCATACGCCCCGTTCATAGGATAGGATGGGAGGGGGGAATTCAAGACATCACATACATCCATGCCTTTGAACATAAATGCATAAATCGATTGAAAAATCAATTTATAAAACTGCCCGTACTGGCATTCGGACCCGTGACCTCCGTATCGGTAGCCAACAACGTTGACCACTCGAACAAACAGGCGGCAAATATTCCATATTCTTTAACAAAAGTAATATTTATTATATAAAGACGAAACATTCATTTACTAACCGTCAGTTCAAATTCATCCGTGCACTTGAACGCCTGAAGATGCCGAAAGGCGAAACCCGTGTCGTTAGTGACAAAATCTGTGAGAATCTACATAGTTTGAACGATTCAAATTTAATAATATTTTAATCAAATTTAACACCATTCCGCAAAAATGTGCATTTAAAATTGTTAATTGTGATTATAATGCAAAACGTACTATTTCCAAAACTCAAACTTTTCAGTAGAGTCAAATACTATAACGAATAACACAAACAAAATAACATTTGCATAAAAATATAATTTCCATTTGAAAAAGACAGTCTTGTAGACATTTTATATTAAAACGAATAGGATCAGTCGATTCTTTAGACTTAAATTACTCCATCTGCATACCTAACTCAATATCGCTCATTTTGGAAATAGTACGTTTTGCGTTATAACCCCACAATAATTGTATAAAAAGTACGCATATCAAATTTTACGATTTATCAATAAAATTTACGTTGTTATCAAACCACCATATCCTGTAGCCAAAAATAAACGAAGAAAAAAAACATTGATTTGAATGACACGCGTACGCAATACCCTAATTTTTGTTTTTTGGTTATTTGATCACGATAAAAGCAATTATCTAAAGACCTGTAATTAGCGAAATGAACACAAGGTCTAAAGGAATTTAATTAGGGGCAATCTTTTTAAAATATCGCTTCCTAGTCGTACAAAAAGCCAATTAGCTGCGAGATAATAATACGTGGTTATCCAGAGTAAAAGCGCCCGTTATTTGGTTATGTTTATTAATTTAAGAATTGTGATATCTGTGTTTATTTGTATGCTGCTTTTTCGAAGTAAAAGATATTCGTTTTTACTTGTTGATTAAATATTTGGAGCGTATGAATTTTATATAGAGTACTTTTAAGGTGTTCACTGTCACTGTTACTTGGTGGAAAGGCATTATATTAATAAAAACACAATATTCCTTTGTTAAACTTTATGTAAAAGATCAGGACCGGTTTCACTCATTGCGAGCATTGTCAACTGATAAGAAATATATATAAACTGTTGAAAATTCGAATGAGCGAAACCGGTTCTGACCTTTTTAATAAAATGGAATAAAGAACAAAGGAATATTGTGTTTTTATTCACTTAGAGCAGTTCAAGGGAAGGTATTAAACGAAAACTAATTAGTCGCTTAGTCATCTCTTTCAGAGCGGGAAAATTGACCTTTGGTAATTATCGGTAAATCAGAAAAAGAGCATATGATCTCCTAATGGAGATATCTCAAACAGATTTTTTTTCTACGAAAACTGTTTGTTACTAGTCGCTCAACGTCTCTTATCCAAAGAGAGTAGTAGGGATAGAAGGATAATTCTAGGACAGGACTAGTGGTTAGCTAATCGCTCTCGCTACACCCAATTATTGAAGGATTGGAATGGGTTCTAGGGAATTTTTAGACTTCACAAACACACATGCCTTCGAACAGAAATCGATAAATCGATCGAAAAATGCGTCTGCCAGTGGGTCCAGCGCTGATAAGATTTTTTTTTTATTCCAAACCAGTAAAAAGAAATATGTGTTTTGTATTTTAATCCTAAGTACTGAATTTAACGATAAAAAAATTCCAGGATTAAGTTATAAAAAAACCATTTTATTTTTTCCGATTTAAAAATGCCATCAAATATTTGTGATTTATAATTAGTCTTGAATGACATTGAAAAAAGTATTATTATTTTTATTATCCATGTCCGCTTCCAATGTGGAGCATGTTGCCTCCTAATAGAGGTATCTCAACAGAAGTTTTCTTCTACGATAACTGTTTTTTACTCAGTCGCTCGACCTTTCTTATTCAAAAGAAGTACGACAGGACTAGTGGTTAGCTAATCGCTCTCGCTACACTAAATTATTAAAGGATCGGAAAGGGTGGGAGGGACGTTTTAGACATCGCAAACACCCATGTCTTCGAACAGAAATCGATCGAAAAATACTGTTCGTACTGGGACTCGAACCCGTGAAATCCGGCACGGAAGACCACAACGCTAACTGCTGCATCATAGGACTTGACAAGTATGTTTTTTTTTTAAATTTTAATATAACTTTGATGTCAGATTTTTTTAAATATTCAAATCATATATATCCTGAATGTTGCTTCCAGGGCCTCCTGTATTTATATCGAAGCCTCTTGTATGTATAGATTAACATTGGGTGAAAGAAAAGGGAAGTTAAGCCTTAAATCAATTACTTTTGGGTACCGCAATTAAAGATGTGAATAAGCCAAGTAATTGCAGATTTAGTTTGCATTCAAACGAATCTATAAATTAGTTTTGGAATAACGATTCGGTTGGCAAACTCAAATATTTGCACATTAGCGCCTGACTTTGTCACATATTCACTGATTTATATACATAGCGTGTTTCCCATCTTAAGTCCTATTACCCTTTTCTTTCTAACGGATACGTTTCATCCGTTGTGCAGACCAAACTGAAATATTATAAAGAAGTTTTCATTTCACCAACTCCAGCAAATCCTCAGGCAATACGGAAGATAAAGCCTAGCATTTGTTAGCATTGTTGAAAGTATTCATTATGGGTGATTGTTAGACTGCTTTTCAGGGATGCGAAGTCGAGGTTGTGAAAAATATATTGACTCTAAAATATTATTTTATAAACGGGTCAACCGCTTATTGTAATAAATTACAGCTAAATTAAAAATGGATATAATAGTGTCCAGTTATAAATGAATCGACTAAAAACAAACACCGATAAGTCAAAATCTAATCAAAAATACGTATATACATATTTTGAAAAAAATATTGCTATTCAAGAATGTGGAATCGAAGCTATGAAAAATAGGTTAACATTTTTCTTATAAATCAGTCAAACTGTTTATTGAATTAAATTACAGGTGTATTAAAAATGGACTTATCGTTTTCTGTTTGTGATTTCTGTGACACGTGGAAGTGCTTTTTTCATATGATTGACAGAGATATAATGTGACACATGATATGTAAAATCATTAACAATACAATTATTTACTGATTGACCTTGCAATTACTTGGTAGAACTCCATTATAATAGGGTAAAAATAGCAACGTATATAGTTTTTATATTTATTAGTTGATGGCGTAAAGTTCGTCTTCTATATACGTTGCTATTTTTACCCTATTATAATGGAGTTCTACCAAGTAATTGCAAGGTCAATCAGTTAATAATTATATTGTAAATGATTTTACATATCACGTGTCACATTATATTTCTGTCAATCATATGAAAAAAAGCAATTTCACGTGTCACGGAAATCACAAACAGAAAACGATAAGTCCATTTTTAATACACCTGTAATTTAATTAAATAAACAGTTGACTGATTTATAAGAAAAATGTTAACCTATTTTTCATAGCCTCGACTTCACATTCTTGAAAAGCAATATTTTTTTCAAAATATGTATATACGTATTTTTGATTAGATTTTGACTTATCGGTGTTTGTTTTTCGTCGATTCATTTATAACTGGACAGTATGACGTATCTAATCACAGCTTCTGTCACATGGAAGACATTTTAGATGATAAATTCATTTTTTCAAAGGACTTTCTCATACTTACTTTATTTTTTGTACAAAAGGGTAGACTTGATTTAGAAAGGTCTTCGTCATTGCATTTTACCATTTCCTCATTCTTTAAAAGATAATGCCTCTTTATCGCTTGTGTTTTTCACCAGTGGCGCACTGTTATAAATAAAATAACAGTTATAAATTAGCTGCGTTAAATTAAATAACATACAGTAAAACCACAATTGAAAGTGTCAAGAATTCCCGCTATTTAAGTTCAATTTATGTTATGCAATTTTATTCGAGGAAGATAAACTGAAACCTTCAAAGCTTTATTATCAAATTTGAATCGTTCAAATTATGTACACTCCTACAGATTTTGTCACTAACGACCCGGGTTTCGCCTTTCGGCATCTTCAGGCGTTCAAGTGCACGGATGAACTTGAACTGACGCTTAGTAAACGAATGTTTCGTGTTTATATAATAAATAAATGTATCACTGAGTCTAAAGCCATTGCTGGCGAAAAGGATAAGCTCATGGTCACTTTATTATCAGTTTTGAATTTCCATACGACTAAACGTTAAAATCAATCAAATGGATTTAAATATTTTGAAGGTGTTTAAAGTAGAGTTATTTTGAAAAAATCATACCTTTAATGTCCGTTTTCACTTTATTTACATATTTGTCGTCGGTCCTTTCAAACCCGTAAAACAGCGTTTTCACTTGATAGCCTATCTTGTGTAATATAATAATTTTAATATGTGTTTTAATTTTGTTTTGATAATTTATTGGGCAACACAACAAATTTTAGCCAATAGATCAGATATTTTGAAGTTTTAAGCCACACGAGATACAAATCGATGATTTTCTTTTAAATCACTTAAAACGAACTCGATTTTATGCTTTAGTAAAATTTTATATTGTATTTTTTTTTAATTTAAAATAGATCTCGCAGAGGTTTCAACCCAGAGCCATTTGAACACTATGAAAAAGCTTTTAAAACTAGATTACAGACGTCCAGCGGTGGGCTGCCAATACGGTAACAAGGGGCTCGCTTAATCTCGAAGCAATTTTTAGTGTTCTGAGGAAGGAGTGAATTTCTTATTGCTCCTATGCAATTATATACGATACTTAAATAAGCAATCGATTTTTACTTAATACACGTATAATATGTAACAATACGCAATTTACCGTAAACTTATCAATGTAAATAGCTAAAAATGTACTATTCTGTATACTGAAGCTGTCATAGATAATATATAAGTTAGAAATTGTAGCTATAAACTAAATTGATATGAGAATATTTTTTCTCGTAAGTTAACAAGGGGCTCGCCGGCCTCGGTAAAATTCAACAAAGGGCTCCCGTGATCCCTTGCGAGCCCCCTCCAGCCCACCTCTGCAGACGTCGAATATTACATAATTTATTTTAAGTTGTTTTTATAGTCGGGTGGTACCAACTATTAACCCTCTCGAGCGTCCATCTTGCTCGGTAGTAAAGTCACGGGCTTGAATCCTAAGCTAACACTTAAAATTTGATAGATTTTTTAAAAATATATGAATACAATTTCAACAAAAGCATAATTTTTAAAATATAAATGGATCTTGTAGATCAGTAGTGAGTAAAATGCGACCTTTCGACTACTCTAATGCGGCCTTTTGACTTACGCCAATTTTATTTTTTTGCGCTACATTTGCTTTTGCCAAATTGCCTTTTGACTAGTTTACATTGTGAATTAAAAATATTTAGTTTATGGGAGGGGGGGTGTCAACGTATTGCCTTATGTTTAATCAGATAAATTAATATGGCATTTAGAAATTAAAAGGTTCCCCACCCCTGATGTAGACTATAAAAAAGACATACGTTAGCTATATTACTTGCTCTTCCATGTTCTCTGTCGCTCTCTGAAAATAGCTGAATTACAATCACATCTCGTGAGATATGTTTTTTTGGAAACATTGCAAGTAAGAACTATAGTATAAGCATATTATAAAAAGCAAGTTTTACAAAAAGTAAGATAAATATGCTTTGCAAGATAATATTTTTTTATGTCCGGAAATGTAATTAATGTAGCAAAAACAAGAAAATTTAACTGCAAATATAAAATTACTAAAAATCTAAATGTTGGCAATCTGTAAAACCAAAAATATAGGCGAATTTCAAAACATCATTACGAAAATTCGCCGCATTTCAAATGTGTTTTGTTTTGTTTCATTTAACATATTAATGTGACTTTTTCATACCGATATTTAATTCGTTTTTTGGGTAAATTATCGGGATTCCCTGATGCATACAATTTGTATTTTTTTTATTAGTAATAATAATTAAATTTCCTACATAACTGCAACGCAACTAGTGTAATTCAATTAAATTCTGCGTTGAAAATGAGAACTACATTGTAAAGCATTTTAACCAATATATTTGATTAATAATTCAAAATATCTCCTGGCGGAACATATAATATTATTGAAAATTTAAAAGACGAATTTCATCAATGTGATATTTTTAATGTTAACAACAAAAAATCTGAATCTTGTGACACAATTCAGAGTACAAACGTAATATTTAAGCCCAAGGAAAAGTCATAATGAAAAATGCGATGAGGTTGAATCTGGCATCTGATATCTAGATTTTTGTGTTGTTCATTCTGTTCGAGTTGATATCGAGTGGAAATTTATTTGGGTTTATCTCGTATGATCTTTCAACTTTAAAATATTTGGCGTATTAGTATCAGCCGTAATGCGATTTTGGATGTATAAAAAACTTAAACATACACGTTATATCAAAAGGATGTAAGCTGCAAATGCTGAATTATTGCCCAAGTTTAGTTTGAAAAAAGAAGGGCATGTGAAAATTGCAACCAGGAAAAAAGAACGGCTTTTCTTATACAACTTATTAAATTAATATTATATTGTCCAAATAGAGCACCATTTTTTTAGTCTTCCTGCTCTTCAATGATGTGTATATTCCCTTTAGGGTGTTTACTGTCAATACTTGGTGGAAAGGCATTTATTAATAAAAAACACAATATTCCTTTGTACTTTATCATCAGTTTCGCTCATGGCGAGCATTCCATGAGCGAATCGGTCCTGACTTTTTTATATAAATTACAAATGAATATTGTGTTTTTTATTAATATTAAGTATATTTATTATAATACTTTGACTACTCAAAATTATTAAAAACGTTTTTGTGTCTCTTTCTTTGCCTTCTACATTTTTTTATATCTGCGAGAGAACTCTTATGCTTAGCATTTGAGCTTTTTGACATTTAAACATTTTTTGTTAACAAACTCATAGTAAAATAACGCCTGTATTTTATAACTTACCTTAGGTTTTAGAGTAAATATACGCAAAGCTTATAGGACGTCAATTATAGGATATTGATAGCTGATAAGATATGGTACAGTTAAAATACTTCTTTATTTTTCACTTTATTACTGATTATTTTTACTTAATTTTCCCACCATCTACATTTAATATTTTCTCACACAGATACAGTGGAACCTCTCATAACGAACACCTCTTATAACTAGTAATTCCCATAACGAGCAAAACAGATTGTGAAAAAAAATCTCTCTTAACGAGCGATATTTCGCATAACGAGTGACGCAGAGTTTTGGAAAGATCACTTTCACATCGTTGCTTGCCTCAAGATGAATGACAAAGCGTGAGAAGGGAGAACACTCTCACTTCTGCTTGTAAGAAGCTATGGCCAGAGAGCGTTGTCGAATGTGATTTTGAGGAATTTGAAACAGTACCTGTGAAGTCTACAGTCAACGAGATTGGAACGCATTATTGTATTTTACATTGTTTTATATGAGAAAAACGAGTGTTTCACATAACGAGTAAGATTCTGGAACGAATTAAACCTGTTATGAGAGGTTCCACTGTATTTATATGTGCGAGATAATGGTTTTTGTTACTGATAAATATAATTCTGGCATAACTTAATCCTGGCTCAACTCAATACATGCACTTTTTTTATAATACCTCTGTGATCCTCACTTTTCGTGGAGTTTAAGCCCCTCTTTGGTCGCATCACTGACCTCGACCCTAGTCAAAACGTCTTAGCGCTTGCAAACAATCGAATATTTGCTAAGGCCTTTACGACATTGTTCCCAGTCCCTCACAATGGCCGAACGAACACCTAAGATCTACATCTAACAGTGCTAATATATCAGTTTTCAGTTCGGGCTCCAACAAAAGACCTGACCACAGAATTCGATATCTCGGCTGGGTCACGCAACCACGCTGTGGTTGCTTATCTTCTCACAGCCATTGCGATTCTATTATAATATATGTAATCATTTTTCTCTAATATCGTATATATGTCATTAACAACAAATGTGCAAGTGAAAAAATATCCCACGAGAGGTGTAGGTTAGGGCATCCGATTCCGGACCCTTTTTGTAATCAAGGGATTGAATATTCACGATAAAATCGTGGATAAATTCGGGATTTCAAAAAAATTTGGAATTTGCAAATTTAAGCCGCCTGTATGGTCGAGTGGTCAACGTCGTTGGCTTCGGTTACGGAGGTCCCGGGTTCGAATCCCGGTACGCACTGTTTTATAAATTGATTTCTCAATCGATTTATGAATTTCTGTTCGAAGGCATGGATGTACGTGATGTCTTGAATTCCTCCCTCCCACCCATCCTATCCTATGAACGGGGCGTATCGAGAGTGATTAGCCATCCACTAGTCCTGTCCTAGCCATATCCTTCTATTCCTACCCTCTTTGGAAAAAGAGAGGTTGAGCAACTGAGTAACAAGCAGTTCTCGTAGAAACACATCTGTTGAGTTAAACTCCATTAGGAGTCCATACGCTCCACATTGGGAGCGGACATGGTTTTAAAAAAATGCAATGGAAAAAAATTGAGACCTTTGTTTTTATCTCATTCACGCATATCATACGGATTTTTTAAAAAAAAAACTGTTTTCAAAAACTTTTCGGATATTTTTAACTTTTATCCTCACTCAGAATTTCGGGATCCCGGGGGTGGAGGTCCTAGTGTAGATATTGTGAGGTAATTCTATAATATTCTCCTAGAACGGAAATATTCAATAACAGATTATTACTGTACAATTAGAATTGTCAGTTTAATTGGGAATTATATATACTTAACCATTTATTTGCCGTAGAAAAAATACCTAATTATTACCTAGCACGCCAGCTATAATTTGCAATTATAATCCGTTAATAGTTATTGACGACTTAACTCGTAACTGGCGTGTTAAGCACGAAACATTTTGCGAGCTATCTCGTCCATGGCAGCTATCGAGTTAAATTAAATGTAACTGCAGAAATTGCATTCAAATAGCAGGAAAACGTAAATTCTGTGTTTTTCAGTATAATCATGTAAATTAAAGTTGGAACGTCTATTAATTATACGTCTCGTTTTATATTGTATATTATAACTTGGCCTATCTTACGGTGAGTAAACTATGTATTAATTCTCATGTGTTTTTTGTTTGCACAGCACTCGGAGCAATAAACCTGCCAAAATAATTAGTTTGCGGCATAAACAACTTTCCATAATCTTCTGCTAATCGCGGAAAGCTATTAATGATAAACTACACTGATTGATATTGCTATTAACGTGGAAGAGATAGAACAGATAATTACGGTGGTTAATTAATAATTAACGTTTGGGAGTGTGTCATTTTACAATTCTGATGTAAACACGTCATAGGTGGATAATCAATATTTAAGTAATCCTTTGGAGATTCTACAATAATTAATAAAGTGTCCGAGGATTATTATTTGCCATTAAGACGCAAAAAAAATGCAAATTTTAGTAATTTTGCTCACTGGTAGCTTTCGGGTTAAATTTGTGAATAAAAACCAGGGTTGTGGAGTTAAAAAAAAAGACGACTGCGACCATAGCTTAAAACACAACTTTGATTATTTTTTAGGCTTAGTAGTATGCAGTAGCGCCACTTTTGATCATATCAATTTGAATACACATTTTTTTAAAGAACTTGAAGTTATACATTTACAGCCCTTATAAAAACAGCAGTGTATAACTGTAAAGCCTCGACTTAACGGACAAACATTTGTAAATAAGAAAAGGGAACAAATTAAATGGTCAGAATTAAAATCAATTTTTAGTCAGAATAAAAATATTATACGGTCAGAATATTTTATAACCATTTTGGTTAGGTTAGTTTTTTTTTCAATTTCATTTAAATTACAACTATTTGACACTGGGCGATATATTATGACCATTTAATATAAATTCTGAACAATGTAATATAAATTCTGACCGGAAAAATACGAGCCATAAGAAAATGCTTTTCATAGATGTGAAACTAGACATCAAGTGGAACTTCAACGATATAATGTCAGTGTGAATTATGCTTATTTCTTTAACCATTTCCGCTCCCTATTTGGAGCATATGGCTACTACTTGGTTCCTCCCGGATTCTCTATCTCCCATCAGTCTCTTTGCTTCCTCCAAGGCCATTCCAAACGTAATAAGTGGCTGGTTAGTTCGCTCTCTTATCTCTGTATTCCTGACAAATCAAAATCATCTCCGCTGACAATCTGTTTCAAAAGTCAGTTATCACATATTTAAAATATATTTTCAATGCAAATATTTAAATATGTCAAAAATATCAAATCATTACTGAACATGGAATATATATTTTTAGTGGAGGAATCTTTTTTTTATTTACAAATTGTTCCTGGTAGAAATTAAATTATTAATATTTTAACGTGGCCCACGGAATCATGAAAATATCTTTCATCCAAATCCAAGCGCAGCGTTGGGGATGAAAAATTAGCGAGGGGTGCCAAGTATTTGTCTTGAATGCCGCGGAAAATATTCACGGATGGAAAACATTTTACGTAGCTGAGATGTGTTTGAGCGATTGACAATAAAGTATTTAAATCAAACTATCAAACATGATGAAGCATTAATTCAGGTAGATAGATAGTTTATCTTACGGCAGAATACGATACAAAAATATTGTAGAAAGATAATGACTTGAGAAACACGGTATAAAGAAGGTATAAAACTAATTTATGACTTATGAAAAGGCAAATAGAACAATGAGTTTATTCTTTATAAATTTAAGTACATATATATTGGGCGAACTATCAAAAAACAAAAGATGTTTGCAAAATAGAATTGATCAAAACATTTTAACTTTTGAAAATATCATTTTTTAGAAATGTCCAAATATAAACAACGAAGTGAAATATTACTTTATATAAAACGGTTCGCTATTGGTCAAATATGTCAACCCCATCAGAAAAAGTGATTTGAGTAGAAAATTACAAGGAATTTAAAAAATCTATTTAGATCAGCGACAGTGAATATTACATGAAGCAATTATTACTTGTATATTATACCAATTGTAAAAACTAAATACAGAACTCATGCTGAGTCTTAGAGACTCCCTTTAATCACTGTTTAAAAACAAATTTGAGAATAGCCCCACAGGTAGCAGTAACTCTTTTATTAATAATTTCACATCCTCTTCTTCTTCTAATTTTACAGTATTGAGGAATTTACATTCGATGCTTGAAAAATTCTATAATAATCCCGAAGATATGCTGTAACGGCTAGTGATTTAATTTTTTAAAAAATAAAATAATTTTATTTTTTATCCGTAACCGCTCCCAATGTGGAGCATATGGCCTCGTAATTGAGATATCTCAACATAAGTTTTTTCTACGAGAACTGTTTGTTACTCAGTCGCTCAACCTTTTTTTTCAATGTGAGCAGTAGGGAAAGAAGGATAATGCTAGAACAGGACTAGTGGTTGACTAATCGCTATTGCAACACCCAGTTATTGAAAGATCGGAATGATGGGAGGAGAGGAAATGATATGAATAGACATCACAAACACCCAGTCTTCGATCACAACATTGAAAATTGAATAATTCTCAAATTCACTGTGGTCATACCGGGAATCGAACACAGAGCTGCGTGATCGGTAGAGGAAGCTTTAGCCAACTTAAAAGGGTAAAAATATCAAGGTATTTCAGTTCTACAATTATTTGTATGTTATATGTTGATAGCTATTTCGGCTTTCGCCATAGTTCTGACGATGGCGAATGCCGAAATAGCTATCAACATATAACATATAAATAATTGTAGAACTGAAATACCTTGATATTTTCACCCTATTAAAATGGAGTTCTACCAAGTAAATGCTAAATCAATAAATAATTTAACCAACTTGGTCACAGCAGACGAATTTTGTTTAAGATCGAAATAAAATATCGTGATAATCTTATTAACAATATTGGGCATCTGTGCCGCTGGTTTGCCGCCGGTGTTTCAAAAGTTGGGTTTTGACCCATTCGAAGCCGTTCGTGTGGACGAATTTAATTTGCCACCCATTCCAGGGTCGGCGCAGTCAACCGTGCATTAATTTCACATTATATTATTAAGATTGAAACGCAAGATGTTTGGATTCATAAGTAATCGGAAATGAAAAATTGTGATCACGTTCCGTGAAAACAATTTTTGTTTGCTTAAACATGGTATTTAAATTCCTCATACTTATATCTCTATGGAGATATAAATTTTCCTATAGCGAGGATAGGATAATCTAAAAGAAAGTAAATTTGAATCATTCAAATTATGTACACTCCCACAGATTTTGTCACTAACGACCCGGGTTTCGCCTTTCGGCATCTTCAGGCGTTCAAGCGCACGGATGAACTTGAACTGACAAGTTCAAGTTCATCCGTGCGCTTGAACGCCTGAAGATGCCGAAAGGCGAAACCCGGGTCGTTAGTGACAAAATCTGTGGGAGTGTACATAATTTGAATGATTCAAATTTAATATTGAAATTCCACCAAGCACCTTCAGTCGAAATCTTAAATTATAAAAGAAAGTAGACAAAATGTTTACGAAGGAAGTAAACGAAAGAAAAAATAACTTTGATTACAACAATGATGAGCAAATATTCAAAAAGTAGTTTTTCACACAAATACAGAGCTTGGGAAATTATGATTTGAGTGTTGGAGAAATGAAAGTTTTCTTGAATGTGTCAACTTTACGAATTGTAAAAAACCTTTTTTGAACACTAATTAAGATTCCCATTCATAGACTTTATTATGGACTATCAAAATTGATATTAAACGGCATTTTTTCGTAATTTATGACAAATCACTTTTTGACTGGTTGCTCCTCATTTGTAACTAGTCTCTCCCTCAATCTGCAGCATATGGTCTTCTTAAAAAAATAATATTATCAATCAATATATGTTTTTTGAACGAAGGAAATATAGCGATATAGAGCTATAAAATGGCTTGTTTTTAACATATCGCCCACACTGTACACCAGCTAAAAATCAAATACACCCACTCTCTTTATCACAAGTCCATTAATGAATGTTTACAATATTTTGTACGGAGATAAGATTATAACTAGTAGACATTGCAACTGATTATAAAAAACAGACTTGTTGAATGGAACATAAACATCACAGACATTCGTGCCTTTGTACAATCACTAGAAATCGATTTTAAAAATCGGAAATTGTTGTGCAAAAGTAATAATGTGGAGTTAGTAACAAAGTTGTCTTATTTAATTGAAGTGATATTCTATCCATCTGCCACTGATCAAACGGCAAGTTTGAAACACAAAGTTCTGATCCGTCACTGTTGTTGATGTTAACCTTTTAGTAGGTCATGATGTTTCAAATGAACAATATTATAATTCAACCGTAAATAAACTGATGAATGTTGTATTAAAATTTACTTTCCAGGCACAGTTAAATTAATCGCTCAGCCTCAAAAGTCTTTACTGGGAAAAAAATAATATACATTAATTAAAAATAGCTTTATTAATTACAAACTTAATTTTTGAAAAGTTGAGCTTTGAATGATGATTAATTAAAATTTATAATGAAGCTTTTATACGTTAAAAACTTCATTTTTGAATATATTTTTTATTGTATACGTGAATAAATATACAATAAGTCGACTGTGGAAAGTGAAAATGACATATAGCAAATTTTACAAAAGGCACATAAAACGTGGTTTGATGATTTTGGGTCATATGCAAATTATGAAATATACACAACGTTGAAGTGCACGGAAACTTCTAAACTGGGGTTTAATTGACATAATCTAATATTAATTTAAGAAATTGCCTAGGAAAAACTTTTTTTTCATTCATTTTTCTTGATTTTAATTTTTACAAGCTCATCTTTTTTCAAATTAAAAAGCTAAATTTAGATACTAATTCGGCATTTGCAGCTTACATACTTTTGATAGAATCTGTATCAAGTTTCATACATTGTGATCATCGAAAAAATACTTGTAATAGATTTTTAAAGTCATATTAAAATACAAATATTACACAAACAAAACCAGCTAGCATATTTTTGATAAATTAATGTAGGAAACAGTGGGACGATGTTAGATTTTTGCTGTAGATAGTGGTTGATAAAACTCCGAGCATTTGTTTTATTGCAAACAGTAAAGAATTTAGATTTTCCGTTTTTTTAACATGCCGACTAACATGGGTCAATTTTAAGTGGAAATAAACAATTTAATTTAAGTGGGACATATTTTACAGCCGCCAAATATATCGCAATGGTAAAAAAAGTGTACGTAGTAATAAAATAAATTGAAATTGAGAGTAAAAGCTCTTACGTTATAAATACAATTTTGGCACCAGCTTCGATTGATTTAGTTTATTTGTGTTTTTTTTTTGCGTTTTTACACTTGCTGTCTGCAAGTTTTATTAACTAAAATAAATGCTAAATCGATACTTACTTATTTTATACAGTTTATTAGGTTTCATTAAAACTATGTAACTTTAATTGTTGTAAAATTATTATTAATATAAAATTAATCTTGATAATCTTGTTATTCTTATCTTTTTCCAAAAACATCATCAGACAGAAAATCAGGTTTACGAATAAACTTAAAATTGATTCTAATGTCGGGATTTTTACCTTTTTTACTGGTCGCATGGAAGAGTAAAACATTAAAACACTGATGGGACTAATTACAAAGTAATTACTCATATTATGTACGGTAAATCCAAATGGAAACAAATTGAACAATTGTGATCCGCTTATCTTATTTAAAATGCTATTTACTATTTGTTTTCAGATTTTATTGGACATTCATAGCTAATTAAATGTTGAATGTTGAAACTGTCAAATAGAGAATTGTTAAAAAATAAAAGGTTAATATTAATTTATTTGATATTGCATTTTATCTCGATTATTTATTGGAAAAATAAGATAACAGTGTTTAATCACGCCACTGGCTCCCTGTTCAATTTTTACAGGTATATTATATTGGAATAGGATATAAAGAAATGCACAAATCAACTGAAATATTTTGCAGAACCTAGACAAATTTTATCAATTACACGAATGTTTGTAAAATAAGTCACTTAATAATTTATCTTAATTATAGATGTCACTGTAGACCACTACACTCACCCTTAACGAATATGTAAAAGTGTCCAATCGGGAACTAGAACCCATGGAAGCGTAACCGACCAGTTACCACTCGTCTACGCATCCGCTCATAAATATATTACGATAAATGTTTACATATCGACTGTGGAAAGAAAAAATGACGTAACCCACAGTTTTTTCAAAACAGCTGTTCACTTTGTTTAAAAAAATCCCATATTTTAATTGGGTTTATAATTGACATCATTTGCCACATTGATGATTTTTTAATTGTATGTTATAGGTGTTAAGCATTTTAATTTTGTGTAATTATAATGTAATTTGTAAATCATTTTCATTGTTAGTAGTTGCTTACACCTTTTATTTCAATTTAATTTGTATAAATAGCACTGTTTATATGTGGGAAAAAGTACTAAAAATCTTTTATTATTTTTATTATCCCCAGTGCTTTTTTGATGACCTTTTTTTAATCTTATTCAAGTCCGTTATCAATTTGGAGGATATGGTTTACTAATGGAGGTATTTTAAAAGATTTTTACGAGAACTGATTGTTAGTCAGTTGCTCAATATCCCTATTTTAAAGAGAGTGAGAATGTAACGATAGGTCTGGTACAGGACTAGTGGTTAACTGATCTTTCTCGCTTTGCCCTGTTGATTTTAAGATTGGAAAAGCGAGAGGGATAGATATCACAAATACCAACGCCTAGGGCAGAAATCGATCTTGTATATCTAATCTTAGTTTTGATAATTTTATAATCTTCTTAAACTGTTTACTGTGATTTAAAAAAATATTTTTAAATGTCCATCGGCATAAAAAATCAAAAGATTTCAACGAAAAAGAAAAATAAAATTTTACGAATATTTATTTGAAACATTAAAAAGGTGCCGGAACGCCGTTCCACCGCGTTACATAGAAAAAAAGGACTGAACATACCTATAAAATTTAGTTACATATCTCGTCGAATAACAGAATATTGGAAATGAATCACAAACCTCTCGAAATAAATATATATATATGTAATATGTGTGCATATCAGAATATGTTGATAACTAAAATATGCTGAGAGTACATTATCATAACTAAACACAGCTAATCAAAATCATCTGCGTACATCCAAGCACCCAGTGACGTAATGTACGATTCACCTACTGACACTTCGTAACAAGTAATACTGTTCGCCCCATTGACTTACAGTGGTGAAGGAATAAGAGGATATATAATTATGATAATTTTAAATGAAGCGTTTAGTTACAAAAATCGATATGTACACATTCCTATACTTGCATCAAACAATGTTTTTTTTATATTTCAAGCAAAAATTATTTACTGTTAACCTGATATGTGCCGTGCGGTATTAATATGGCCGTGCATGGAGGGCCGTGATTTTCTTTCAAAAAATAAAACCTAAAAAATATGTCAATATTGCCGCCTGTGTGGTCGAGTGGTCAACATCGTTGGCTACCGCTACGGAGGGCACGGGTTCGAATCCCGTACGGGCAGTTTTATAAATTGATTTTTCAATCGATTTATGAATTTCTGTTCGAAGGCATGGATGTATGTGATGTCTTGAATTCCCCTTCCTACCCATCCTATCCTATGAACGGGGCGTATAGAGAGCGATTAGCTAACCACTAGTCCTGTCCTTGCCCTTTCCTTCTTCTCCTACTCTCTTTGGAAAAAGAGAGATTGAGCAACTGAGTAACAAGCAGTTCTCGTTGAAACATTTCTGTTGAGATAAACTCCATTAGTAGTCCATATGCTCCATATTGGGAGCGGACATGGAAAAAAAATGTACTTTTTGGACATATAATAATAGTACATCACAAAAACTTGCCATATAAATACACAATGGGTCATTTCGGCCATCATTTATCGAAAAACGTTTCAAAAACGGAAATTACTGCTAGCAACGAATTTGAACACAACAAAAAAGCTTTTTTTTTTAAATCGTTGTATTATAGATTACAAAACAATATCTTTTAAGTTTAAGCATCACACTTTGATTCCAAGAGATGTCACCATATGCATGATATTTTAAAATTATTAAATACATTTTTTATGGCTTTTAAACCGCGTCTCAAGTACTGTTTGTAAACACGCACATTTCGTATGGCCGGCCCTACGAGCACGAAATTGTGTGGCGTGTTAACACGTCGGTGGCAGAGAACCGGTTAAGATTTATATAAGTTAAATGAATATAAGCAAATTTGTACATACCTGGTTTGAAATATTCTGATCTATGGATATATCGCTAATTAAGATTTGACATTTTTCGTACACTTATTGTGAGTTTTGAAAGAAATTCCGCGTAGAATACGCACATATTTTTATATATAAATAATACTTTTTCCTGCGTAAATTATTGTAACTGAAAAGTCGGGAACTTTACAGTATAAATTCGAAATTTGATTAAAAGTGACAAAAGCTTTTTGTATTCAAGCTTTTAATCATTTTGTACCAAATAATATTTATGATTAAATTAAACGTCCGAAATGTATTTAAAATATACATAGTAATGCCAAAAAAGCTTAATATTATATTATATAACTCTTGCAGAACTAAATATTTTTTTATTGTATTATATTAAGTTAGTTTTTTACTGTCAATTCTTAGTTCAGATGCATATTAAAGAGTAACGCATTTTTTAATCAATATTTTTTTTTTTTTTTAATGATCAGTACCCGTTTCACTCATCAGTCATCACAGACGATTTATTTCAATCAGTTGAGAATGCTTGTGATAAAAACCGACATTCATCTACAATAAAAAATCTGGAGTTAGTACAAGTAAATTGTTTTTCTTTTTTAGTATATTTGAATTTTGATAATAGGAATCGTCAAAAAAAGAGGAATATTACGTTTATAAAGATGATTGATGGACGCCACTGTTAAGTAACAGTGACGTATCGTTGTTTGTCAGCTGTTTGATGTCTGCATCAAGCAAGTAGCGAGTGTCACATATTGATAGACTCAAGACTTGTCTTCTTGACAATCCTCCGCAGAGGGGTGGAATTAAATGTGTTTTTGAATGATAATAATGCCTTTAGAAAACAACGTCAGGTACAAAGGTATTTTTATTATTCAGCTATTTTAAGTACAGACACCGTATATACTTGACATATCTCGTAACAAAAGCCAATTCGGAGTCGATTCGCTTTCCTACTCTAACATATTTTTTTCAAAAGAGGACATTGTGAAGGAACAGGTGACTCACGGATAATCCAATTAAAGTTTAACTGAAAGACGATTGTTAACTTACACTTGTATTACTTTTTCAAAAGCAGGTATACTGAGATAAAAAATGACTTGCAGAGAATCTAACTTTATTGAATGGCGTGTAATTTGGTTTTTCATAAGAAATGAATTATCAAATTTGGTAGTGCTTTTTCAACTGCATAAAAATTATGTGACTTGTGAATAATCCGGCATGAATTAATTCACGATTCATTTGTTTTCTCACTACAGTTTTGTCAATAGTAAACATAATACTAAACAAATTTAGTCGCATAATAATAAAACTGCAATTCGTTTGTCTTCTTATATTAACACATTTTTTCTGGTACTAGGCAGAGTGAGACAACAAATGAGTTACGGAGAATGAAATTAAAATTGAACGGCAAATCGTTTGTTCCTCAATACTACTTTACACTTAAAGCTGAATGAATCAGACTGAACGGTTTTGAAGCAAACATACCAAAAAATGTAAAAATCCTAAAAACCAGAGGTCACCAAACTTTTCAAGAAACAGGCCGGATTGTTTTTTTTATAAACGTTGGGGGACCGGACGAATATATATTAGAATTTTCAAAAAATCAATATTTCTCAGATGGAAAATATTTATTTATTAAAAATCGGGGGCCGGATTGAAATCTTTGGAGGGCCGTAGTTTGGTGACCATTGCATAACCGACAGTAAACTTAATAAGATAAGAAGTTTTATTCGACTGGTTGTCTAGCTACGCCCACGACTTATCTATCTTATTTGAAAATCATTTTCCGACTAGATAAATAGTGAAATTTTAAGAAGAGAAGAAGAAGAAAAAGTTCTCAAGGAGAGAGATGTTACAAACGATAACAAATTTATTGTTTTTATAACACACTTATATTTTATATAAAAAAAATAATGGTTTTGATTTACACGGTGCTTTCGCTTAATAAATATGTATTGTTGATCGAGGATTCAGTGTACGTATCTATTTATTGTTTGTATTAATGTAACCAAGATTCTGATATCATCTTCTGAGAATGTCCGAGCGAATAAATTGAATTGACAAATTATTTAATCAACAATTTAAATGAGCGAACGGATGCAGTGCAAGACGCCCGATATGTGATATTGAATTTCAAATACTCGGAGATGAGGGATCGTACAAGATAGCGTCTTGTCATGTCACTCATGAAGAGACCTTGGAACTGGCTGCATCCAGCAAGCGTTAATCCTGCCTGCCTCTTCTTCAGATCTCTGGTATTCCGGCACCTAGGACGCCCATCGGGTACTAGCCATATTATGTACTCATCGAAACTGATAGATGCTGACATATCATACGAGGAAAAAAAACAATTGGTAGGAGATAGAAAAACATAGAAACGGTGGGCTGCCAATGTCTTAACAATTGGCTCGATAAAACTTATCCAATTATTATTTTTTGTCTATCCATGTCCGCTCCCAATGTCGAGCATATGGTCTCCTATTAAAGGTATCATAACAAAAGTTTTTTTTCTACGAGAACTGTTTGTTACTTAGTCGCTCGACCTTTCTTTTCTAGAGAGAGTAGTAGGGATAGAATGATAAAGCTAAGACAGGACTAGTGATTAACTAATCGCTCATGTAACGCTCAGTTGAATTGAAGAATCGGAAGAGTGGGGGGGAATTTTCAGACATCACAGTGAAAAATCGATAAATCGTTTCGTACTGGGACTCGAACCCGTGAGGTCTGGCACGGAAGCCCACAACGCTGAATAAAAAATGAAGGAGCAACTTAGTCTCGTTTCATAATAAAATTTAACCATCTACGGTTGTGTGCTGATTTGATCTAGGACTAATGATTTTCTATCTTAACAAGGGGCTCGCCGGCCGCGCCGAAATTTAACAAGGGGCTCGCGCGAGCCCTCTCGAGCCCCCTCCAGCCCACCCCTGCATAGAAGTGCCATGTGGCGGCCATATACTCTACATAGGGATCAAATATGCTCAAAGAAGAAGAATAAATAAATGTTCAATTAGTAAAAAATATTGGTTTATTTTGTAGCACATATAGTTTGTTAATTTGTTCCTTCTTCATGAAAATGTTTATACGCATGTGCTTAAAATCATTCAAATATGAAAAGAATTTTTCTTACGTTTCGTGTTTTCAAACGCAGCAATTAATTATATTAATTAAACATCTTTATTTACAAAAACTATTTTATTGTGTGGAATTAAATATATTTAAGTTTTCTATTTAAATAATTTTAATTTTAAAAAATAGCGGTGCTATTTTCACGCATATCTTATAGCCCACGCAATCACAAGCGGTCACGCAAGACCGACTTCATTAGTTTAACAGTAAACTGTTTAAAATGTTTAGATCCAGAAAGTGTTGGCATGTATACAAGATATGTATTTTACGCCTTTTCGATTTCCCTTTGTTCATACTTAAATAAAACTCTCTACGCCTTTATCAAAGAAAAACACAATGCGAAGGTTATGTTTATTTTATGTAGCGAATATTATTCTGTAAAAAAAATATGGTAATCAGGGTTGAAAGAGAAAATAAAAAGAATGCTTTTGTGATATGATATCAAAAATTCATTAGCTGGGAATATTTTTGCAATATCATGCAAATTGTATAAAATCTACTGTATACATTTAAAACTTGACAATTGACTACAATTTTTAAAATGGACAGTGAATTATATATCGACTGTGGAAAGGAGGTGGTTTGATTTTGTGAGGAATTCAGAGATAAAAGAGCGTACAAGGCAGCGTCCCGTCACGTCAGTGTCATAGAGAGACGTTGGAACTGGCTGGGTCAGGTGCTGCGGATGCCTCCGGAAAGCCTCAATCCTGCCTGTCTCTTCTTTCGACCGGTGGGATTCCGGCGTCCCGGACGTCCTTCGGGTACTATCCATAGGATGTGCTCATCGTAGCATAGGATGTACTCATGAAGCAAAGCAATTGGCGGGAGACAGGGAAACATGGAGGTGCCGCGTGGCGGCCATATGCTCCACATAGGGAGCGAACATGGCCAAAGAAGTGGAAAGGAAAAATAACGTAACTCACAGTGTTTTCAAAACAGCTTCTTTCGATAATCACAATGTATCAAACATGATACACGTTCTATCAAAAGGATGCAAGCTGCAAATGCCGAATTAGTATCTAAATTTAGCTTTTAAGTTTGAAAAAGATGAGCTTGTAAAAAATTAAAACCAGGAAAAAATACGGAAATAAATCTTTTCCCGAAATAATTTATTTAATTAATATTAAATTATTAAATTGCACTTCAAGGTTGTGTATAATTCGTAATTTGCATATGGCCCAAGATTATCAAAAAGCTTTTTTTGTGTCTCCTGTAAAATTTGTTATGTGTGGGTTACGTCATTTTTCCTTTCCACAGTCGATATGTATGTTAATCATCAAGAGGGTTATGACTTGAAAGTGAGTGATGGGGCTCTATATAATATATTATAATATATTATCTATTTCAACCCTCTCGGTATGGTTTAATGTCTCTCGTCTAATGATCGACATATTCGAATATCAAGTCGTCATTTCATTTCTAGTCAAGTAATTAACCATCATATGATCAAATGTGTCTGGATTCACGTCTTTGTATCGTTGATATCATATTTTGAATATTTAATTAAAATTTGAAACATTTGATGTACCTTTGTGATGTAATTTTTCATTAAGTTTTTCTCAAAAGACTTCGAAAATCGAGTATTTTTATTTTTTTACCGTGTCCACTCCCAATGCGAAGCATATGGACTCCTAATGGAGTTTATCTCAACAGAAATGTTTCTACGAGAACTACTTGTTACTCAGTTGCTCAACCTCTCTTTTTCCAAAGAGAGTAGGAATAGAAGGAAAGGGCTAGGAGAGGACTAGCGGTTAGCTAATCGCTCTCGATACGCCACGTTTATAGGAAAGGATGGGTGGGAGGGGGGAATTCAAGACATTACAAACACCCATGCCTTTGAACAGAAATTCATAGATAGATTGAAAAATCAATTTATAAAACTGTCCGCAGCGGTAGCCAACGACGTTGACCCATCAACCACACAGGCGGCAAACGATATATTGGAGTTCAAATACCGGTTCTTTCATAAGTTGGTTTTGTATAAGCTGTGGCTATTTTATAATAAAACTTTTATAGTTAATCTTCCCTTGAATATTTTTTTTGAATTTGTGAAACAATTCAATTATTTTATTGTTGATACTCAGTTGTTCGTTACTCAGTTGTAGTGATAACTGTTTGTTACTCAGTTGTTCAACTTCTTTTTTTCCAAAGAGAGTAGGAATAGAAGGATAGGGCTAAGACAGGACTAGTGGTTGACTAACCACTTTCGATACGTCCCGTTCATATGATAGTATGGGTGGGAGAGAGGAATTTAAGACATCACATAAATCCATGTCTTCGAACAGAAATTCTCAAATCAATTGAAAAATCAATTTATAAAACTGTCCGTACTGAGTTTCGAACCCGTGACCTCCGTAACCGAAGCCAACGACGTTGACCACTTGACCGCACAGGCGGCTTAATACATCAAATATACCTAGTATGATTTAATAATTTGAAAATATTTTATTAGGTATTATCAAAAATTTCTTTGAATTAAAAAAAATGTCATTTGCCAGATAAATAAAATTCATCTTGGATTCAAAATATATTTTTTAAAACATATCCGCTCCAAATTTAGATGGTATGACCTTCTAATGGAGGTATTTCAATAGAAGTTTTTCTACGAGAATCATTTGTTGTTCAGTTGCTCAACCTCTCTTTTTTCTAAGATAAGAATATCAATAATAAGGTTAGAACTAAGCTAGTGGTTAGTTATTCGTTCTCGATACGTCCTGTTATTTAAGGATTGTTAAGGTGGGAGGGAACTGTTAGACATCACAAACATCCATGCCTTAAGAGAAATATTAATTGAAAAAATGCTGTTCGTAATGGGATTTGAACTCGTATGGTACGTCACGGAAGCCAACGACGTTGAAAACTACGCTACAGAACTGACATTAATACCGTGGAATAAAATCAATACTGTGAAATATTTATGAAAGCAAGTATGATTATTATTTTTTATTAATGTCATATTATAATGTAAAATGGTCAAATAGTATTTTTACCATCGAAACTACTTTTTTCAAACTGACGTGCGTAATACTCAAGTTTTATTAAACCGATTTATTTAAAATTTTGTGTGAACCTTTTTTATACATTTTTCTATGGCCAGTAGCAGATTAAAGTAAAAATATTATTTTTTACTATTTTTTAAAAATTTGAAACTGTTGAAAAAAACGTGTTTTCCTTTTTCAAACGGCTGCTATTTTGTGAAAAAGATTTTTATTTTTCTGAGGTAGGGGCGATAGCGACATTTTTACTAATTAAGAATCCGTTAGATTTGTTTGTTTAAAATTACCAGAAGGGTTGGAATCATGCACGCCAGCTTATATCCTTTTTTTTAGATCCCCCTTTTTACCAGCCGATAACTTTTCAAGTTTTGAATTTATTTATTTTTTTAATGTATTTTTGAAACATAAATAAACCAATGATAAAAAAATGGACGCCAAAAATACCTCTTTGTTTTTTTTTTACAGAGTTCGAAAACACACCCGAAATTCATGCCTCTAGACCAGCGATTTCCAAACTGGGAGGCGCGCCTCCCTGGGGAGGCATGGACTATTGCAAAGGGAGGCGCGAACAGTCCAACATATTTATTTACCTTTTTTTTTTTTTATTGATTTGGCATTTACTTGGTAGAACTCCATTTTAATAGGGTAAAATATCAAGGTATTTCAGTTCTACAGTTTTTAAAAAATTAAAGGTTGATAGCTATTTCGGCTTACGCCATCGTCAGAACTATTCTGACGATGGCGTAAGCCGAAATAGCTATCAACCTTTAATTTTTTAAAAACTGTAGAACTGAAATACCTTGATATTTTACCCTATTATTTATTTACCCTTTAAAACGTGTCTTTATTACTATATGAAATAAAGTATGGGGAGGCGCGAAGATATTTTTTTCTTCAAAGGGAGGCGCAATGACAAAAAGGTCGGAAACCACTGCTCTAGACTAAAATACCCCCTTAAGCGACGAAGAACGCGATAAGTGATTTTAAATTTCATGTTTCACCCCTTTATTGCGTAGCACTTCCGAATTTAATCACTTGACATGAAGTTTGAGAAGAAAAGTGTTTAATCGGCTCTGTCCACAAGTCAACATAAGTTTAAAACAATCGCCAAAACGTGAGTTCCGAGAGTTTCTCAAACTTTATAAAAGCTTTTAGACACATTTTAATGTAACACCCTTCAAATTGGTTTACGATTTGGCCATAAGGTTTTATTAGGAGGTTGACAGTTCACCACAGCCTTCACTGCGACCCACTTTAATGTTAAACATCAGGAAAATTATCGGACTTGTGGAAACAGTCAAAAGTTTTCCATGGTTTTTAACAGTTCTATTGTTATTTAACGATATTTTTTTCTACTTTTAGGGTGTTCACTGTCAATACTTTATTACAATATCAAGATAGGCATTGACCATATATTACTTTTTACTCACCGCTCTTAAGGAATTTCTTTTTCGAACTTAATTTAAGAAAAAACTTGTCTTGAAAAATTTATAAATTGTCGGTTAAGATTTACTGCCTATTACGGGTTGATATGCTCCACAGTGGGAGTGGACATGGATAAAAAATTACAGTTACCTAACTATTATTATGTTTTATTTTACTTATCAAAATAATGCTTTATTCTTCGACAGTAATCTTTTTCACTTGTAAGGTGTTCACTGTCAATACTTGGTGGAAAGGCATTATATTAATAAAAACACAATATTCCTTTGTACTTTATTTAAAAGGTCAGGACCGGTTTCGCTCATTTCGAGCATTGTCAAATGATAAGAAATATAATTTAACAGTGATATTTATACATAAATAAATTGAAATTAAAATGTGTGCAAAATAACAATTGACATTGAAAAGAATTTACAAATTACAATATAAGTGATTCTATAATTACACATAATTTAAAAATTATCAAAGATATATAATTTTTAAGTGGTGACTGATGGTAATTACAAACGTAATTAAAATTTGGGAAATGTTTAACAAATTGATATAATATGCTACATTACTAAAGTTAAGTTAACCGTTTGAATACCGCGCAAATAAATCATTAATATGTCCCAGAGATACTGCGTGTTTTTGAGAAAAATAATTTTGCCTAATATACACTCGAATTCGATATTTTAAAAACATAAATTGACTTTAAAATCTTCCATCCCTTAATAGGATAATTTTATTTACTGATTATTTTCTCGATTTATTCGACTAGTTTAATGAAACTGATCAATTGTGAAATGTTAAAAATAAAACACTCTTTTGTACGAATTCCCCATTTTTTATCAGAACAAGTTTCGCTCATCACGAGAATTTTTAACTGATTATTGTTGATTGTCTTCAGTTTTGTACCTGCATACTAGGGCATCGAATTCCGGGATCCCGTCTAATTCTGTGATCAAAAAATCTCGGGATTGTGACAGTTCTAAGCCCGGGATTTTGGGTTTGAGAATATTACAGAAAATTAATCTTGAAAGAGTTAAAAAACAAACAAAAAAATCGCGCTCTTCATTTGGGGAAAACCATAAATTGCTGGAATTTTGGATTCCAAAATTCTTGGAAGAGCTAAAAATAAATCTCTCGCACTGGTCATTTTACAGGATTCGCAAATTTCTGGATAATTGAAATCGATAATAAATTGTTTGAACAAACCCAGGATTTCAAAATTGTCGAGCAAAAATTTTCTCAATCCCGAATCCCAATTTATATACGATTTTTTTTTAGAATATTCACTGCTGTGATTGAAAAATTGCCAATCCCAAAATCCCAGAATCACAAAAAGGGTCCGGGATTGAATTCCCTACTACATACATACGTTTCTAGCAAATTATAATACCATAAATTTGGATAATATTTATTACACCAATCTTATAAGAATTGTTGCGTACATTTTTTACAAGAAACGATATACTGCCTTGTTAAATAAAAACCGTCTTATTGGTCGAGTGGTAAACGTCGTTGACTTCGGTTACGGGTTCGAGTCCCAGTATGGATAGTTTTGAAATTTAAAATTGATTTTACAATCGACTTATTAAATTCTATTCGAAGACATGGATGTATGTGATATTTTAAATTCACTTCTTTCAATCGTATCCCAAGACCGGGGCTTAGGGAGAGCGATAAGTTAGCCACTAGTCCTCTCCTAGCCCTATCCTTTTATTGCTATCATTTGGATTAAAAAGACGTTGAACAACTCTGTAATAATAATGTTATGTATTTAATTTTGTTTTTTTTGTTATTTTGACTCAGAAAAACTACGTTGATTCTAGAAGACATGAAGACATATCATGACATTAAATTGGTTTTGGGATCTAGCTTCAATTAAGAGAAATGCTTCCGCTATTGAATGCATGAGATAGTGATTCACAACCGATGTTTTTTGATACTTTTATACATATTCGGCTTATTTGCAAAAAAAAACGTATTTATCTAGGACTTATTACTTATTTCATAATCCGATGAAAGAGAATTTTAGTGAATTGCTTACGTTTTAATAATTTCGATGGTAACTTTGTGAGTATCCATTCTTTATATCAGACAGAGGTAACCTTTCCTAGGTCTGGGGCCAAATTATCATTCTGTCTCCGAGTCAAGAGCCGGACCAAATTATTAAACATAATAAAGTAATATATACTTTATTTTTTTTACCATGTTGTGTGTTTTTTACGTTGCTATTTCTTATATTGTAATGATCATGAACTAGTAGGGTAGAGCCACTAAAGGCCCTAAACTCCATTATTTTATCCCTCCCTAGAACTATTAATTTCTTTCTTTATTACTTTCCCGAGATGAATCAGGGCCGAACAAAATAGTTTGGCGGGCCGGTGGTTGCCCATATATGCTTTATATGTACACAAAAAAATTTGACAGCTT
This sequence comes from Himalopsyche anomala, assembly GCA_031772345.1. Lineage (NCBI taxonomy): Eukaryota > Metazoa > Arthropoda > Insecta > Trichoptera > Rhyacophilidae > Himalopsyche > Himalopsyche anomala. The sequence goes on along the minus strand of CM062832.1, from coordinate 23,793,707 downwards.
TGTTATTCCACTGATTAGGCTACATCCAAAGGTGGTCTGGAGGGAGTTCGGATGGGCTTGCGCGAGACCCTTGTTAAATTTTATAAAGGCTGGCGAACCCTTTGTTAATTTAAGAGAAAACAATATTCTCAGATCAAATTAGTACATAACTACAATTTCTAACTTATATATTATCTACGACAGCTTCAGTATACACAGTAGTACATTTTTAGTCATTTACGTTGATTAGTGTACGGTAAATTGCACATTATAAGTGAATTAAGTAACAATCAATTGCTTATTTAAGTATTGTATATAATTGCATAGGAGTGATAAAAAAATTACTCTTTCCCCAGAACACCGAGAATTGATTTGAGATTAAGCAAGCCCCTTGTTAACGTACTGTAGGGCTTCCAAACCGGTTTAATGCGTGTTTTTAAAAAAACCCGAAAACCGGTTTATTTCACTCGGTTAACCGCATTCTATCAAAAATTCTTTTTTCTTGTTTTTCATTGTTTTTTACAAAAAGAAAAATGTTTTACAATGAATTACTGCGTAATATAGGAAACAATTCACAAAATACAACAAACATGTATAGATATATATTTTTTTAAATAATCTACTTCTGTCAAAGTTGTCCATGAGTTTTATAATCAAGCTTTATTTTTCTTATTTGACGTATATTTTTTATCATAAAATATTTTTTCACATGTAATTAGTAATTGTTACATATATTGCCTTCTGTGTTCTAGTTTTATGTTTCAAGTTCTAGAGTCCCATTAAGATAAATATCTTTTTTTTGTTCGAAATTGAAGTATTAGCTGTTATGCCAAATATTGAAAAAATTCAACGATTTTTTTTGCATAGATAATTAATTAAAATACATGATATTTCGGTTTAAACCGGTTACCCGGTTTATTTGTCAGAAAAAAACCGAAAACTGGTTAGTTAAGTCCGGTTAATTGGAAGCCCTAACGTATTGTTAATGTGTTTCTTTAATATTTTCAAAATAAATTATGTCGATGAAATAAGCCGACGGAAAGGTTGAGAACCACTGAGTTAGAAGATGTTAATTAGAAGTGACTTTGAATCAGGCCATCGATAAGAATCTCCCGAGGGATTTCAAAGACACTTGTTTTCTTTTGTATACTGATTACCTGCTAGTTCGAGTTAGTCACAGAAAACTAATATATATCAATTGCCAACCACGGTGGCTAAATGGTTAAGTATCTCGGTTTCTTTTACTGACATATCTCTGGTACTTTGTTTCAAGCAGCGATTTCCAACCTGGGAGGCGCGGACAATTGCAAAGGGAGGCGCAAACAGTTTAAAATATTAATTTACCCTTTAAAACGTGACTTAATCATTGTATGAACTAAAAGATAGCGAGGCGCGAAGATATTTTATTTTTCGAAGGGAGGCGTAGAAACATAAAGGTTGGAAACCACTGGTTTAAAGTATGACTTTCACAAGTGCAAACTATAGAAACTAAAGTTTGCTTTTACAGATTATCTTATTCTAAGTGCGCCTATTTAAAATAAAGTTTGATTATACTAAAGTGTAAAATATACAAAAACAAGTTCACTTGTACAAAGTAGGGATGGGCTGGAGGAGGTTCCGGGGGACTCGCGCGAGCCCCTTGTTGAATTTTACTAAGGTCGGCGAGCCCCTTGTTAATTTATGAGAAAACAACATTTTCAGATAAAATTAGTATATAACTGCTCTTTCTTATTTATATACTATCTACGACATTGTCAGTATACACATTAGTATATTTTTACCTATTAACATTGATAAGTTTACGGTAAATGGCATATTGTTAAATATTTAACGTGTATTAATTAGTTAAAATCGATTGCTTATCTATGTATTACTAGCTGGCCCGACGAACTTCGTACCGCCTCAGAATCAATAAATGTTGTGTTAATTTATTGGATGAGTTAAATTCAGTTTGAATGAATACTCAAAATGAATTAAGTTCAATAAATGTGCAAAATTAAAAATGAAAAGTATTTTAATTACATTGAAATGATGTTATTCACGTGGCACAG